>JAZHYW010055256.1:0-13673 GCA_037355805.1 Ixodes ricinus | reverse complement strand
TGAACATAATTACCTTACCTTTTTACGGTTTCACCGAAATGCTTACAAAAACACAATTCGTTAAACTTCCCTCTGTACCCGCCCTCGCCTCCGCACCCTACCCTCCTCCTCCTCAAGAGCAGCGCTCTAATTTGGTGTTAGGGAACTGTAAACGTCTTTCATTTTGTTCTCTTCATAAACACTATAGTTGTTTTGGATATTGAATCTAGCTCGGGCTACCCTGGAGCTCCACCCAAGAGGCCGATCTCTTGAAGACGAGAAATGAAGCGCCTAAACAAAGTTCAAGTGTGAGTTTACACACGATTTTCAACATACAGTTATTTAGGTTCTGGTATTAGAGAGGTTTAGGAAGCAGGTGATTAGCTCCATTAATATACGATAGAGCAATTTCTCGTTTGTCAAATGATTGGAATGCAATTTTTTCTCACATAAGAGGGTGGTGAAAATGTCTTTGTTTTATTCGATTGCAGAGAAATGTTATATAGGGGTGAAAATTTCATTTAATGATGAAAATAATAATGTTAAGGAGAGAGATGCATATTTACAGCTGATGGAGGTTGTGCAAAACAAGACATTCATTAAAAAAAATCTTACATAGAACTACTCTCCATCCCATGCGCACTCGTGGAAGAAAAAGGGAGGTACAAAGTTTTTGGGGTAACTTTTGTTAACTTGTTTTCAAAAAACATTTTATGATGCATTTTTGTACTTTGCGCGATATTTCACGTAAGTATTTTTTTAGTTGAAGATGAAATAGTGTATTTGTGTATTTTAAACGTCTCTTCATTGCGCCTGATGTATGGTTTGGTAGTTGCGGTGTTCTTTTTTCATTTTCATTTTAGTGCAATCTTTATGAACAGAAACCTTTCATCCGGCCTGAACGATTGAAGTTCATTCCATTCCATACATTTCAGTGTTTTTGAGAATCACAGCCTACATGTGTTAGGTCACAGCCCAACAAGCATATGTTCATCACTTTGGAAGGCGAAGAAAGTATACGCACCACAAGCACGAATACTGAAAATGGCACCGACCAGAAGCGCTTGCTGGAATGTTCTATCGATATTTGCTAAATTACTAAAGCACCAAGAAGTATATGCATGCTACATGTATCTATAGTTACACGTGCTAGAGTCTGCAACAGTAACTTTTCTAAAGGAAATCTAAAACAAATGACACGTTTTTCAGATAAGACGAGCGTGTGGGGCACCTGTACCCACATCCCCAGCATTCTCCGTGGTGCTTCGGCAATTTCTAAAAAAAAAACGCCTTCCCGTGACTTTTTGAAATTTCTTCGCTAGCGTAACTGCTAGCTTCTGATAGAAGGAGAACGGATTTGCTAGCGATTTCACGAAACCTAGCGAGCCGCGGCTTGAGAATGCCGAATTGCAAAAATGGTTTCCTCAAACTCCCAATTGCTTCCGTTTTTTGTTTTCTTAGTTTCTCATAGTTTAGCACGTAAACCAAGGTCATACTTTGTGCTAATAGAGATTAGTCGCAACTCAGATAGCACCAACGCCCAGGTTTTTTTCGCTGTTGGACGCGAGAGAAGCGGGCGCGAGCGTACGCGATTGCCGGCCACGGGCCTCGCAGCCCACCGCTGACGTCAAGTTTGGGTGGCCCGGCAAAGTGGCAGTACCTGGGAGAACGATGTTTCGGTTTGGGCAGCGAACAAAACATCAATTTTTTAATTAAATAGGTGAATCTGAGGGAGCGAAATAACATTTTGGAATCAGGAAGCCATCCGCATTCAGGTGATGCGCCTTTGATTATGAAGCTCAAAAATCGGTGAAGTTCGCTTTGACGTCTGTTCGCACACTTGCGTTCGGAGCGACCACTACACTTACGAACGATGCAAGCGGCCGGAACGACAGGTTGCCATGGCAACGAGCGCCAAACGTGAATTTCGTATGTGCGTGCGTTCGTTCACAACGCAAGGAGTTCGACCCGGCTGAACTTCTTCGGTATACGTTTGGGAACAAACGGAGCAACCGCACCTACAGGTCAATCTCACGGTCGAGGAGAACTCGGCCGTTCGTAGTTGCATGCCAATCGCAGTTCCTTCTATCTGCTGAAAACAAAGAGTGCTCATTGAGTGATCGTCGACGTGGTCGGCGCGGTTGAAGTCATTATTCCGCGTAGAGCGCTATCCTTGACTGTGAATTCTCGTCGCGTGTCGCGATGATGGCCAGTTGAAAACCGGCCAGTTGCCGGTCGGTGGTTTTCGGGCTGTTTCGACCAAAAACCGCTGTCTGAGTTGTAATATTAAGCAATGCAAGCGTGACGTTTTGCATTGCCTAATGTCACGACTCAGACTACGTTTCCTGGTCTAAACATATATATTTCGGCATCGTCATTCGCTGAGCGGCCTCGGTAAGTTACGGTGATTGCTCTCCGAGTGTTGTGCGCGAAAGTAGACAAAGGGACGACATGAACCAGTGACTGTGATTAGAAAACTCGACATGAGGACTATTTTCTGGTCTTTATTTTATCAGAATGTTCTTCGTTCGCTGGCGAAGTAGCTAGCCCTAACCGAGGACGATGCGATAGCTGCTGTAGGTCTGTTTCTCTCGGCTATCGCCAATGCAGCAGTCGATCATGTACGAGCCACGGTCGTTTACGAGCCCGCGTTAAAATTACTTCACGCGTGGAGAAAAAATAAAAAGTCTGAAGCAACTAAAAAAAAGAAGGTTTGAATGAACAAAAGAAATTAGCAGCTCGCGCTGTCCTTTCAAGAATATAAGAGTAATTTTCTTCCAGCTTTTTTCTTGTTTTCGCTGTATTTCTTTAATGCGAAAGCATTAACTGTCCCATGAAGAGAACCGACGTCATCAGCTTTGAAACCACGCCAAACGTTGGCCGAACGGCACCTAAAATCCCCTTTCCCAAGGGAGTGAAGTGAAGCCGATTTCTGATGGATTATGCTCCTGTTTGCTGGCGCCCGTCATCAAGGAATGAGGCTCCCATTGGCTCTCGTGCGGCAATGGTCTAAACAAAGCCACCATGGCAACGCAGCGCCCACAGCGGCCCGGCCGCCGGCAAAAGCGCATTCAGACCGAGAAAAAAAATTGCGGTGGCTTAGCTCGGCTGTGCCAGGATATACGTAGCGTGAGCTTATGCGCACAAAATGAGAGGCGCTATCAAGCGGCTCCGGTGCAGCGTCAGACTTGGCTACTGCGCAACGGAGGCGCACAGCTGGACATGCGGCGGCGTCAGTGCGTCTGCTGCGGCTATGATGTCACTCCTCTGGAATGCGCAGACCGGCGAGGCGCGCGCGGCGGCGGCCGTTCTGGCGCGCCAGCTGTGTGCCGTGCGACGTCACTGCTCCTTGCGCATGCACAGCACGGCTCTTTGGGAGCCACGCGAAACTGCTCAACCTCGGCCAGTGTGACTCACGCTACAAAAGGCTCGAGGTACACCTAAGCACTTCTTATGAGTTGTGAATGCGAAAGCATGCACGCCGCTCTTCCCTCCCTTCTGTCATCTGCCTCGTACTTGCGTCGACGGTCGAGCGCGCGCGCTGGCCTTGGGCGTGGAGCCGCTGCCTCGCGGACTCGCAGCTCCATGGGGTGGCGGTCGTTGAAACTGAGCGCAGCGGCCAGTGGGAGCCTCGTCGACGCGCACCAGCCAATGGGACCGAAGCCGAAATCCATCAGCTTTACTCCGCTTCTTTGGGATCGGGGAAACTAGGTGCCGTTGTCTAGGTTTTTCGCGCGGTTTCATAGCTGGGAGCTGGTTTCAGGTGCCGTTTGGCGCGCTTCAAACTGATGGCGTCGGCTCGCTCCATGAAACAGTTAATGCTTTCGCATTAAAATGCGCGTTGTGTGAATGCGCTTAAAGCGCCCCTGAAACAGAAAAAAAGCTCTTTTAAACAGTCTTGTTGGGACACGCAAATCAAAAAATTAATTTTACGCGAAAAAAAGATAGAGCAATATTCACGGTGCGAAACGCGATTTAGTCGGTAGTCACCTCCTTTCCACTTGTTTTCTCTCTCGGCATTTCGGGCGCGTGGAGGAGAGCTTCGCTTTCACGTTGAGGTGGAAAGGGCGAATGAACATCTCGTTGAGCGAATGACCATTCTGTGACATCATAGACTCAGACGCAGAATTTCAACTAAATCTCTCGCCGTCAATATTGCTCTAAAAATTTATTTTTTCGTGTACAATTTATTTTTTTGACACGCGTGTCCCAACCAGACTGTCAAAACAATTTTTTTCTCATTTAAGGTTTTTTTAAGAGCGGTGCGGCGGTGCGGACCTCGGCAGCAGAGCCTGCTCGGCGCGGCGCGGCGCGGCCACTTCACGAGATCGTACGCTCGGCCGTCGGCCGGGGAAACGTGGCCGTCCACGCCACCGCACCGCAGACGAACTAAGAAAGCGGAAGAACGACATTCATGCTTTCGCATTCACAACTCATAAGAAGTGCTTAGGTGTCCTCGTACTCTTTACCTTTTTCAAAGATTATATCCACCAATGAAATTCTGCCAATTAGCGTCCGCGGGCAACGTTAAAACGCTCAATGACGCGCAACCAAAACGCGCCCGAGATATATTCAGCTTAGCTCACCAGAGGCGCTGTCCAATCTTGAAAGCTCCAGCCCTATAATATATATGATTCACACCTCTGTATGAAGTTACTCTACCTTTCACGCAATTCTTATTTATAGTATCTTCTGTAGCTCTACCCCAAAGTGTCTTTTGTAGCGTGGTGTTCAGCTGAAATGGCATTGTTTAAAACCTGCGACAGCGACACGATCGGCCGTCATAATGATAGGTGAACGTAGTTTATTTTCCTGTACCACCTGCTATGCATGATCGGTTTATTCCTCAAAACATCCCGGGGAATTTATTAAGCTACCCTGTTGTTTGGCATCAGCCGTTTACAGCTCCAAGTATCAACAATCATGAAGAGCGGTTGTTTTCATGATTCAACTTTCGAATCGCTCGCTTTGGTGGATGATTTTTATCACAATTAATAACGGGTGAACTGGCATGCTATATTTCTCTAGCAGTAATGTGAGCAGGTCTCTCGGCAGTTCTAACTTCAACAACTGTTTGAAATTTCACGACGGTAGCTACGGCCAGTTCGACAACCGATTTCAGTAATTATGCAATAAAAACATCTATCCAATTATTTTGAGGAGAAAAGACGACGACGTTTTCAGGCAATCAATGCAATTTTCGCTGCTCATTTGTAAATAGAATTTTCAAAGTTTCTTGATATTATCCAGCCACATTTCTTATTGACGTCAAGCGGCAAGTCCCCGGACGCGGCGCATGGAGCGCCTTTACCTGTAAACAGCGGACCGACGACACTGGACAATGAACCAACCACTACCAGTGAAACCCCCGAGAGTGGGGAACCTGAACCATCATCCGGCAAGTCTGCCCCTTAATGTACCGCCGCCTCGTCGTCGACCTAATCCCCGGTGACCTCAAGAAAGCTGCCATTAAAAAACGATGTACGGACCCAGGTTATATAAAGAATATGATGATGGCAATACCTCTACCCATTCCATTCAAGGTGCTATCTTACATTCAAATGAAGACGAGTTTAAAGCTGATTCTATGCAGGATCCGAATCTCGACGAAGATAATCGGCCGTTACCTGTTCACTACAAAAATGCTACCGTGCGGGCATTCCAGTGGCTTGAAGCCCAACAGTCCGAAGGCATCCTTGTGGATGAGTATGAATCCTAACGAAATGGCCAAGAGATCATTGATGGTTGCATAGGAGAAGCTACTTTCATGTCGGATGAACAAGACGGCAGCCTTTCCGTGAGTGTTGCATCTCAGCAAGGACTACTAGCCATATCAACCCTTCGTCTTATTTAAGTGGCGTACAAGTATACCTTACTCCTGCTCACGTTATTTGAAAAAAAATCAAGGAGTACCCGATCGAGTGTACCGACGGAGAACGGTTAAAATATGTGTTAAGAATTTTGGAGTTATTTTCGTTCCGCGACAAATTTCGTATAGAAAACAAGAGGACGGCAACGTGGAGCACCGCAAGGCTGAAAGCGTGACTACTTCCGCCCAGACTAACCGATGCCTCCATGCGTTCTTTTAGCTTACACCTGTCGCACTGTTGATGAGTACTTTTGAACTCCAGTGCAGTGCTATCATGTGACAACGGCATGGACAGAGTGTGCAATACTGCCGGGGACCACGGCGCTGCAAAGTGCAAGCGCAGGACCGCACCACTTCAAAGCATGCACCAATCAACACGATCCCAAGTGCGCAAACTGCGGTAACCAGCATGCTTCTATTTTCTCTGGGTGTCAATACAGAAACTGCTTCGGTTATCCAAAGACAGAAAGTCTTAAATGGCGAGGAAAATCGTGGGCTGGCGGCCACCTCAAACCCTGAAGTTGTGCGCGTCCCCTTGCCGTCTCCGGTTCCAACGGAGAGGCGAGGCCAAAAGCCAATTTATAGTGACGCATTGAAGAACACGACGAATGAAGAGAAAGACACACTCGGAGAACGTCGGCAACATGAAGACGCACCTGAGACAGCCGGAGGAACTCCGTCAACAATGCGACTACAAAATCAACCCCACAGCTCAGACGATCGTCCGAGCAGCCTACGTCGGTATCATCAGCTTCAAGGTGCAAACGACAAGACTGAGTCCTGTGATCTTGGCAAGCCCTTGTTTCAATTCTTTTACTGCGCTAAGGGCCATCATCAAAGCAATCGCTGATTCAAACAACCTACCGGAAGTCCAAGCCATTCTTGCAACGAATCGCTTTTACGAGCAGGACGCTTACCACTGCAGTGACAGATGGCCTCGGCTCAACGCCTCAACACCGGAAACATACAAACGATAAACCCAGAAGCTCCAAGAATACCACAGTGGAACGCTTGCAGCCTAAGTCCCCGCTTTTCAGATCTTCGGACGTATCTATTCTGGTAGATTGATAGTACTGAAATTCAGGAACTTGACACCAATCCAGCCAACTGCCGTCTGTCGCCCTTCGCAGCCTATTACAGTTCTACCAAAAGTGCAAAAGGGATGGACTGCAAACCACTATCTGTAGTCTTCGTTCGCACCGGGCTTCCTCATTCGCCAGTAGACATGTGACCCGTCTTCAGTTTCGAAGAGTAGTGCTGGACATGCTGCTTTATCAGCTATGTACAAAAACGTGGACGTTACAAACTTTTGATGTATGTCCCTCCAAATTGCAAAGGATGCCGGATTGCTTTCCGAAGTCAAGCAGAAAAGCAGAGGTCCTCTTATACTCTGTGGAGATTTCAACGCACACATACAAGATATGGGGTGACCTCAAGCATACAGGATGATCCGACCTTGATAGTATGATATCTTTTCCTAATTTAGAGACCATTAATGATGGTGCGGAGACCTTTATCAGACGTGTAGTTTGCCGCAGTACTAGAGCCTGCCGTTCCTGTCCCAGAAATATATTGGCAGATTGGGATGTACAAGCTGATTCCTGGGGTAGTGATCATATACCAATCATGACTACCAGGAAGTATCTGCCAAAAAGGCGAGGAAACACTTATAGAGAAGTTCGAGTTGCCAACTGGGATGTATTCCGATCTCATATTGAATTTTCTTTAGCTGGTAGCACGACAGAAGACACCACAGCCATGATTGCACGGAGCTATTCAGTTGTCAAAAAAGACCATTACCATACACCCGGCCTGTTCCCGACCTTACGTACCTGAACCTAAGGGCGCTCGTCGCCGCACGGAGCGCCGAGCTCGGAAAACAGATGATCCGGACGATTGGACTGAACATCGCAAGATTGACGCCGAATTTCGCCGATACACTAAGCGCCTCCAACGCCTACAGTGGAACCAACTGTGCGAGTCGTTCGGTTCCCCATCAGGTATTTCTAGAGCACGGAGGATCGTCAGTCTTGAAAGATACAAAGCAACCCGACTATCCTGTGGGAGTATTAGCGATAGCCCTAGGCACGCACTACTCAAGAAATCGGGGAAGTTTTTACTGGTCCGTTCGCTGCCCCAGTCTCGCCACCCCAGGGATATAGGGACAAGCCTCCAGTTCCATTGAAAACAAATCCTTGCTCAGAAATGGACGCTAACTTCACCATCACTGAACTTGATGTTGCCCTCCGACGCTCCCGCCGTCGAACATCTCCGGGATCGGAGCGGCGTAACGTTCAAGCACTTATAAATCTTTCTCGCCTTCTGGAGTTTTTTAACCATATATGGAGAACGGCATATCCCTGCAACATGGCTCAACTCAGTAGTGCTTCCAATCACAAATCCGTTGATCGGATTGGATCCTGCCGCCCAACTTCCCTGACCAGTTGTGTCGGAAAATGAATGGAAAGACTAGTACTTTCAAGGCTTGCCTGACTGCTAAATCCTAAGAAGCACTGTCAGATCAAATCTGCGGATTCCGACGAAGCAGGTTCACTTTCGACGCCATTGCTGATCTCGTTTCGACCCTTGAAAAGACACGTTCAACTCATCAAACAGTCGGCTGTTTATTTTCGGATATATGCAAAGCCTCGATGCCCTGCCACACCATACTATTCTGCGTCATCTCACACGGTGCGGAATTGCTGGAAGAACGTATGACTATATCGCCAAATCTACTGGCCGCAGCCTTAGAGTAAGAATTGCCGGCTGTCTTAGCACATGTCGCGTCGGTGACACAAAGGTGTTCTCCAACGAAGTTAACATGGCAGAACCTCCGCTTTGCATAAACTCCTCAGGAACGCACAGTACAACCGTTCACAAACGATATACGCCAACGATGCGGAAATTTGATGTGTCGGCATGTCCAAACTGTTTAGGACCATCGGCGAAGGCTTCAGAAAGTTTTCACAGCACGGCTTCTACTCTAAAAGAACTAGGACTTACTTTACCTTCCAGCAAAACGGCCTTCCTCTGTTACGCGCCTTCACGCTGAAGCGAATCCGCGTTCGCGAGGCGGTTGCGGATGCGGTTCACGAGCGACCCCGTTCAAGTTCAGCACACCGAAAGGCGGTTGGCGGTTTCTCGGCGATCACGCGTGATCATCCGAGTCTTGCGTTGTGGCAACCCTGTTTTACAATCAAAATCCACTTTAATCGACGATCCAAAGCCAAACTTCTGCTATTTTGGCACTTTGAAGATTTTTCTCCGGGATGTTCGCACGCATCACGAGTTCAGGCAGCAGAAAAAGAAGCATGGACCTGCCAAACTCGCCTGTGATTCTCTCGACTTCTCCCACAAGCAAAGCCCAGCGCGCCTTGCTGACTCAGAACAGGATGCCCGCGATCTTTTCTTCGAAGTGGACCCTTTCCGCATGAATAGCTGACCTTGTTTTCAGGATAGAGGGCCAGTTTTTTCCCCCTCGTTGTTCGCTCTTATCATTTTCGAAGTTGTGAGCGTGGGTGGGTGCGCGGGAATGTTGTTTGCGCCAGTCGTGGCTTCGTTGTTGGCAGACTCTCCTCTCGTCACTCGCACGCCGATCGAGTCTACTGTTTGTTTGACATTAAGCTCAAATAAACGCCGTATGGATTACCTCTGCACCATCTGGTACGTACACTTTATTCCTTGAGTGGGTTCCCTTTATTTTATTTTGTTAGTAGTAAAGCGCTAACAGGTCGAGCTAGCGCAGGTACTTTGCCCGCTCCGCGGTAGTGCGTTGCCTACGCAATCAGATGCTCATGACGTCTCTATCGGCCTTCGTGGTGGTCGTGCACGGTGTCGAAAGCTTTCAATAGCTCACGCGACTATCTTAGTGGGCAGAAATGCCTAACATTTCGGTCAATCAAGGGCGGGTCCGACGTTCTATACGGGCAGAGACCAACAAGGCAGCAAGCTCTGCGCTGCGGCACTCGGAATAATAAACAAACTCTTACCCAAAACAAATCACCGGTGCGAAGCCCGTTAAAATTACGAGTCAATTCTTTTTGCGGCGGATTCAAGTGACCGACGGGAAGATCACGTTTCTCTGTTGATTTGTCGAAAGCTAGGACTACATCGCTAGGCCTTGGACGCCTCACCAGCGACAGGTGCCATCTTATTTCGAAAGTCACTGACGTCACGTCAGCGTCGCGTTCTGATTGGTTGCCGCTTTGCGGTTCGTGAAGGCGGTTGGGAGAAATCGGTCCCGAAGCGGTTGGCAAAAACGCGCTCTAACCGCTCGATCCTAGCCGCTTTGCGGTTGAGAACGCGCGGATCCGCTTCGCGTTTGCGGATCCGCTTCCAGTGTGAACGCGCCATAAGCGGTTGGAGCGCGTTTTTGGCAACCGCTTCTGGACCGATTTCTCCCGACCGCATTCAAACCGCAAAGCGGAAACCAATAACAACGCGACGCTGACGTGACGTCAGTGACTTTCGAAACAAGATGGCACCTGTCGCTGGTGAGGCGTCCAAGGCGCTGTAGTCCTAGCGTTACAGCAGACAAATCAACGGAGCAACGGTACGTTCACGTCCGTCGCACTTGAATCCGCCGCGAAAAGAATTGACTCGTAATTTTAGCGGGCTTCGCACCAGTGATTTGGTTCGGGTAAGTGTTTGTTTATTATTCCGGGTGCCACAGCCCGAAGCTTGCTACCCTGTTAGTCTCTGCCCGTAGAACGTCAGAACCCGCCCCTGATCGACCGAAATGTCAACACAGTCGCGTGGAACTATTGAAAGCTTTCGACACCGTGCACAACCACCACGAAGGCCGATAGAGACGTCGTTAGCCTGATTGCGTAGCCGACGCACTGCCGTGGAGCGGGCAGGGTACCTGCGCTTGCTCGATCTGTAAAGTTTACTACTAGCAAAACTGATAAAGGGAACCTACTCAAGGAATAAAGTGTACGTACCAGACGTTGCAGAGGTAATCCATACGGCGTTTATTTGAGCTTAATGTCAAACAAACAGTAGACTCGATCGACGTGCGGGTGACGAAGGAGAGTCCGCCACCAACGAAGCCACGACCGGCTAGCACCAAACACACTGCCCCGCACCATGGTCCACCCCATCGCTCACAACTTCGAAAATGATAACAGCGAACGAGGGAGGAAAAGTGGCCCTCTATCCCAAAAACAAGATCAGCTATTCATGCTGGAAGGGTCCACTTCGAAGAAAAGGTCGGGGGGCATCCTGTTCTGAGTCAGCAAGGCGCGTCTAGCTGGGCTTTGCTTGCGGACGAAGTCGAGGAAGCACAGGCGAGTTTTGCCGGTCCCCGTCTCTTTCTCCGCTGCCTGAACTCGTGATGCGTGCGAACATCCCGAAGAAAAATGTTCCGGGTGCCAAAATAGCAAAATTTTGGCTTTGGATCGTGGATGAAAGTGGATTATGAATTGTAAAACAGGGTTGCCAAACGCAAATCTCAAAAGATCACGTGTTATCGCCGAGAAACCTCCAACCGGCTCTCGCCAACCGCCAACCACCTCTGGGTGTGTCTGAACGGGGTCGCTCGCGAACCGCCTCCGCAACCGCTTCGCGAACGCGGATCCGCTTCCAGTGTGAATGCGCCACTACCGCCCCGGTCGACACCCAAACCGCAAAGTTGTAAATACGCCAGCCATCAAAGGAATATCGATCCTGCCAGTCTCAACGTACCGATACTTGGCGATGGAAATAAGTGGCCCCGTTACCTGGAAACCCGAGATAAAACGTTTTATAAATGAGTGCACTAAAGTGTTAATTGTGCTTCGCCACTTCCACCGTCAAGAAATATAGAATGTCTCCCCAAGGACTTCTGATGCTTTATCGTGGCCTAATCCTCTCAAAAATGTAATACAGCCTTCCTATCAACGCGATCAGGACTCATCAGCTGACCACACATGAAAGTTTTCACCGAGTTGCCCTCCGTCAGTGTCTTGGCGATACTCGTAGAGGCCAAGCATGAAGCAGAATCTATACCCAAAAGGGTAAGAACAATGAATCATATCACTCGTATGCATGGAACAGGATCTACGATTTCACTACTGTCCAACATTGAAGAAGTTGGAATTCGCAGATAAGTCGATAAGTACACAAATTTAATTTACAAATTGGACCTCCTCCTAACCACTACTTTCCCTCCGCTTCACTTATTTCCCAAGAAGAATTGTATCTCAGCCACTGTCGGAAGCTCGCTTGTAGCTGACCAACTGACAAGCACGTACAATGGTTGGCTCCAGATGTTTACTGACGGGTCAACGAATCCCACCAATGTAACATCTACAGTGGAATTCGTCATTCCCGATGCCGGAATGGAAGCATCATACCACCTCAACTTCGCAACCACGTCAGTGACAGCGGAGTTGGCTGCACTTGCAGCGGCATTAGATGCGCTTCACAATCTCACTCCTTGTAAGACAGTTATTCTCTAAGACTCTCAAAGTGCGCTGTCCAATTTGGAAACTCTAGACCAGGGTACTTTTCTGGCCCAAGATGTGGACGACAAGGCCCGGAAACTTTGCATGCGAGGGTGGCAGCTAGCTGTTCAATGTATTCCGTCACATATCGGTACCCCCGTTAACGAACGTGCCGATGCCCTAGCTTCAAATGCATACAAGGAAGAAGAACACAGTATATATCCTATGTTATTGCGAAGCACGCAGACGGTGAAAATTAATTACCAGTATGCGCCATCCCCATAAGAAGTTGCAAGCGAAAATTTCTCCTTCATCGCTTCCTGAGTTAGAACTCACCGGATCAGATTCCACCTTACTCCATCGCCTTCGTGCGAACTGCGCCTACCCCTGAACGACACTTCACAAGATATCCAGGCCTATAGTACACCCAACTGTGCCAGATTCATTGTCTGAGAATCTCGACCACGTGCTTCAGGATTGTCCGCACCATACGATCAAGTTAGACTGTCCTTTTTCACCACCATCCAAAGTTCCGGCACAACTGTGACTCAAAATAACGAGATCCTTTTTTCCCACCGGAGGTGGACGAGAGAAGAACTTGTTATACATCTCTTCATGAGTACATCCAAGCCACAGGACTTGCAACGCGCCTCTAGCCCTCCGGCCCGCCACCTAGACCGTCCACGCCTTCTCAACTGTCATCGACTACTTTGTGAGCTCCATACCAGAAGACAGTTATGTAGTGTTCCCATTCCCTCAAGAAAATTGCCTCCCGATTCGACCCTACTCATCTAGAGATTGGTGACCAAATCATCTCCAACCCATCTTCTTCTTCTTCTCGCCTCTTTCCCCGCCTTTTCGAGTATTGCCCCTGCCCGAGGAGGCTAATATTACGTGCTGACATCCCCCCTTCCCGTGTATAACACCTCAACAAACAACGTCCAATTATTTCAGCAGCACTCCGGCTTTAATTGTTGTTAAATATCATTCTTGAGGCCTTTATTTGACGGTTTTATGAGGCCTTTAGAAGAGACACATTATTGGTAGGGAACTTTATCATCAAACGCGTCATCCAAGTACAACACAAAATGATGTAGAAGATAAAGCGCCAACACAGAGGCAACATTGTTGCTGTCCTCTGTGTTGTGTTGATGTACCGAAAATGTGACAGGTTTGTTGGGCAAACAGAGCGACAGAGAATTAAGTTGACCATCCGTTGATGAAAATTTTTTGTTGTTACTGCGGACAAGTGTTCTTCTAATGTGACAGGGCCTACGAAAACAGCATGTTTAAAACAACGCAGCGTCATATTTTGCGTCCAGCAAAGCCCTCCCCAAAAGCGGCCATGGTAATGAGTAAAGCGGAAAAAAATCCTGCGCTTTCATCTATCATATGCAGAG
>JAZHYW010055255.1:0-17326 GCA_037355805.1 Ixodes ricinus | reverse complement strand
CAAACATAATTATCTTATTTTTTGTTTGCGCATTTCCACCTAAATGCTTGCAAAAACGCAAAAAGCATGAAAAAGCTTTCAAAATAATAGGGCGTGGCGCCTAGAAACAAAAAAATGAGGCGTATTTTTTTGTTGTGGGAAGAATAAGTAACTGGCAGTGTTTCTAGGGTACGTTGTTAATCGAAAACTAAGCAACACAAGCACGTTGAGCTGTCACTGTTTTGAAAAATGTGACGAGTGCGTAGTTGGAACCAAAAAAAAAAAAAGGAGTCTGCGGATGTTTGATTAGTCTTCGATTAGGCTGGAAATTGGCAGACCGCATCGGTAGCCCTTTCTCAAATAAACCCCAAAATGGTTTATACAAATAAAATATTTTCCGTGAAGTGCAGAGGAAGAACTTCTTTCCTACCTTGTTTTCGTGGGCGAAAAAAGAAAAGAAAAAAGCGCTCTCGGCAGCAATGGAAAGGCCAGCAACCTCAAAGTGTTTTGCACGAACGGGTTGCCGGGGGCACAATTGTCACGCAAAGCATCCTCACTTGTGCTCAGAATATCTTGCAGAGTTAAAGGGCAATCACACCACAATTGCGTTGAGTCCGAACCGGGTGCGAGGGTTGCTATAACAACAGCTGCACTTGCTCCAAAAAAGAGACGAAAAAAACAGGGTAAAAAACAGTTTTATTTGGGGCCAACGATACTGGAGCATCAGTTGGGAAACTTGGCGTCCACCGAGACCAGCTAAATGCGACAACAGCGCCACTCTTAATCTTTTTTTTTTACTGTGCTCGCCTAGAGCTTTCGGAAAGCACGTTTTTGCCTAAAAACAAACGGAAAAAAAAACTTTTTTTTTCGTGTGCTTTGTTGGAGTTTTGTACAAAAATGACGGGCGCGTGAAAGTTTTCCAAAATCATTAAGTTTGCAAAGGGATTTTGCACTGCAAAATTAATATTGTATTTTATACAACCATGCCTGGTGCTGAGCGGTGATGTTCGAGGTAGCGCGTCCCGGCCTGGGCCGCCTGACTGTAAGTAATTCGCGGTGCGTACTGCTTGCGGAGACGGGGGTGGCGCCTGAAACCCCTTCTACCGTGTTTATTTCGGTGCCAAAATGGCCGATTAAAGCCAAAATAGAGTCACAGCGGACGCTATCGAATGCGGTGCCTCCGGCAGTTTCTCGGAAAAGAGTAGCCCCTGCGGGAAGCGAAGGAAGGCGTTGCGATCGCCATTAGCTCCCGGATCTTGAGTACGGATCGGTGCGCAGACCGGGCTCTATGGCAGTTTCCCGGCTGAAGTGGTTGCGCTCTTGGCGGTGGTTTGCCAGGTCGGCGGAGTTGTTGCCATAGCCGCCACACTCGCACTCCGGTCGGACTCTCAACGCCGAGTAGAGAAAGTATGTACACGTGGGTGCGTGGTGCACATACTTTATGGCCGCGTACTGCCGATTCGAGTGTCGCTTCTGCAGCTAGAACTTGAGTGCAAGAGCCATGGCCTTCACTCCAAGCCGGGTGTAACCACCGCAACATCCGTCCAAAGAGGCGCCGTAATGTCGGGAAAAATGAGGCACATTCTAGCATTATAGTCGACATTTGGCGCATGATCCCCATTTGAGTTCACAACTGCTTCGGTGATTTTCTTTAGGCGTCCGTTTTTCGGCTTGACCACGCGTCGCCGTCGCCGTCGGCGTAACCGCGCGTTGCATTATTGGACGTTCCGATAATGACGTCACGTGATGACGTGGCTGAGTGACGTCATGAGGATGCGTGATGACGTCACCCACTTGTGACGTCACGCGGCGCTCGTAAATTGGCAGAAACTTTTCGCTAAATTTAGCGGAAGAGTCCCCTGCTAAGTTTGGCGGAAAAATTTCCCCTAAGTCTTGCGCGAAAGTTTCCCCGCCAAATTTAGCTCCGAAAAATCTTCCACGCCAAAGTTGGCGGAAAAATTGCCCTGCTACCATTTAGCGGGAAGATTTTGCATGATGAGATCTCCTCGCTTAAACTAGCGGAAAATTTTTTGCCGCTAAATTTGTTGGGAAGGCTTTCGGCTATATTCGCCGGAAAATTCCGCGGCTAAATTTTGCCGGAAAGATTTTTCTCTGGAAATTTTCCCGCCTAAATTTGACGAGGATTGCCCGCTAGATGACGGGAAAACTTTGCTGCTAAATTTGGCGGGGATTAGCGGGGATTGGCAGGAAAATTTCCCCGCTATCCCCGCTAAATTCAGCGGAAAAAATTCTCCCTCTGAATTGAGCGAGTGAAAATTCCCACGCTGCGCTTAGCGGAAAAAATATCCCTGCTAAATTTGGCAGAAAAGTCTCCCGCTAAATTTAGCGGGTGAATTTCCCGAAAAATTGTCCCAAATTTCCCGTTAAGGTTCCCCTTGTGCACCCTTCCTCCTCCTCCTCCAGAACAGGCTCTAATTCGGCGCTAAAAGAGAACTGTAAACGTCTACATTTTGGCTTATAAATACGTATGTTTTGTTTTGGATATTCAATCTAGCTCAGGCTGCTCTTGGGTTCCACTCAAGCGGCCGATCTCCAAGAAGACGACAGATGAAATGTCTAAATAAAGTTCAAGTCTGGGTTCGCACATGACTTTTTCAACACACTGCCAATTGCGCCTGGTATTAGAGGGTTTGGGAAACAGGTTCTTGGCTCCGTTTAATATACGATAGAAACCATTCTCTCGTTTGTCCAATGGTTGGCGTCAGTTTTTCACTGACAGAAAAGGTGGTGAATACGTCTTTATTTTGTTATGTGCGGATAAATGTTATACAAAGCTGAAAAAGTTTTTGAAGAACAATGAAAATAATAATATCGTTGAGGGAGAGGGATGCATGTTTACGGCTGATTGAGACTGCAAAAAAAAACAAAACTTAATTTTTTAAAAAAAATCTTATATACGGGAGTGTCACAAAAGAAAATTTGCAGGGTCTTACACACACGCAAAAATAAACTGAGGCATCGCCGAAGGCTCATTTTCCGCCCAAAAGGTAGCGCTAAGAGGTCACAACCAGATGCCAAAGTCTCAGCTCGATCCGATAACGCAGTCAAAAGTTATTAGTGATTTTTCTGAAAATTTCAATGGGAAAATGGCGGTTGATGGAGTTTTTCGAGATACATGGGGCTCACACGGCACCAAAAGAAACGAAAAACGGGCAAGAAGCGGGCTCCATTTTCCCATTGAAATTTTCAGAAAATCACATACAATTTTTGGTTAAGTTGTCGGATCCGGGCTTTGAAAACTTTGGCATCTGGTTGTGACCTCTGGCGCCCACCTTTGGGCGGGGGGTTGGCCTTCGGCGATGCCTGGTTCATTTTTGCTGTGAAAAAACCCTGTGGGGTTTTTTGGTGACACCCTGTAGAGCCACACTCCTCCCCATGTGCACTCGTGGAGGAGAGTTTGATGGAAATGGCGTGTTGCATTCTGCTCCAACATTAACAAGAAAAAAAGGGTGCGAGTTTTTGTGGTAAGTTTTGTTAACTCGTTTTAAATTAGGCATTTTATGATGCACATCTTTGTATTTAACGCAGTATTTCAAGCAAGTATTTTTTTTCTTTGAAGATGAATAGTGTGTTTGTGTATTTTATGCGCCCTTTCATTGCACCTTGATGCTGTTGCTTGCTGGTTGCGGAGTTCTTTTCATTTCATTTTGCGCGATCTTTATGAACAGAAACCTGTCATCTAGCCTAGACGAAGGAAGTTCATTCCAATCCATAAAATTCAATTGTTTACGAGAATCACAGCCTAAATGTGGTCATTGTCCAACAAGTGTATGTTCATCGCTTTGAAGGCGAGCAAAGTATGCACCACAAGCACGAATGCTGAAAATGGCACCGACCAGAAGCGCTTTTGGAATGTTCTGTCGATATTTTGCTAAATTACTTAAGCGCCAAGAAGTATATGCATGCTTCGTGTAGTTACACGTGCTGGCGTCTCCAACAGTAACTTTTCAAAGAAATTAAAACAAATGTGACGTTCTTTCAGGTAAGACGAGCGTGTGGGCACTTTATCCACATTTTGAGTATTCTCCGTGATGCTTCAATAATTTCTAAAAAAAAATGTTTTCCGTGACTTTTTGACATTTTCTTCGCCAGCGTAGCTGCTAGCTTCTCATATAAGGAGAACGGATTTGCTAGCGATTTTCGAAGCTAGCGAGCTGCGGCTTGAAAGCGTACTGAGTTGCAAAAACGGGTTTCAAAATCCTAATTGCTTCCGTTTTTTAGTTTCTCATAGTTCCAGTACTTCAGCCAAAATCATACCGTTAAAAAAAACTTTTTTTCATGGTCTTTTTAAGGCAACAGCAACTGGAAAACATGTTTTTGTCACCCGGCAACCGTGTTCGCCGATTTGTTCTCTCATTATTTCGGGAGCGTGGAGGAGGTGGATCGGCTTCGCCTCTCGTTGAGGTGAATGCGGATGACCATCTCGTGGAGCGAATGACCATTCCGTGACGTCATGCACTTTGACACAGAATTTCAGATAAATATCTCGCTGTCAATCATTGTAAACATTTTTTCGCAAAATTTATTTTATGTCAGGCGTGTCCCAATCCAACTGATAAAAAAAAACATTGTTTTTTCGTTTTTTAGGGGTCTTTTGGGAGCGGTGCGGCGGTGCGAAGCCTGGTGGCAGAGCCTGCTCGGGCAAGCTCCCGGGGTGGAGCGCGACTGAGCTCGGCGTGGCGCCGCCGCTTCACGAGAGCGCGTGCTCGGCCGTCTGGCCAGGGAAACGTGGCCGTCCACGCCACTCCGCCGCAGACGGACTAAGGAAGGCGGGAAGGAACGACATTCCTGCTTTCGCGTTCACAGCTCGCAAAGAAGTGCCCGCCAGGTGTCCTCGGACTGCAGATGCAGGAGCATCTCTTGCTCAGGTCTATGTCCCGCGGCGTCGGCGTCGTAGTCCGCAGTCACACTACGCACGCGCAACTCTCCTCCTTCCCTCTCTCCAACAGCTGCGCGTTGCTCTCTCCGCTCTCTCTCTCTACCAGCTGCGTGCACTGCGCGTGCGTTCGCTTCTCCTCACACCGCGCGCGCACGCGCAACTCTCCCTCCTCTAGTCTCCTCTCCTTCAAGCGTGAAAAAAAAAATAAACGGCGAGCGGCGAGCGTTCCGAGTTTCTCTGCCGCGAGCCGCGAGCGAAGGCTCGCGTAGGGGGTCACGCTAGGGCAGTCGGTGGCGCCATCTCTCGACGTCAGCACGCAACTGACTCTTTCCTCGGAATCAACACGATGCTCCGCATCACCCCGTGGTTCCCCCTCGGGGAGGGATGGTGCATAATTTGTTCTGCCTTTTTCGAAGAGTTCATATCTGACCAATGAAATTCTGCCAATTAGCGTCCGCGAGCAACGTTAAAAAGCATGAATGACGCGCAGCCAAAACGCGCCCGAAGAGGTACTTCGCGGCCTAGCTCGCCAGAAGCCCTGTCCAATAACCAGCAGGCTCAGCCCTATATTATTTAATTCACACCACTGCATGAAGTGGCTATACCTTTCACGCAATTCTTATTCATAGTGTCTCCTGTTGGCTCTACCCCAAAGTGTCTTTAACGCCCAGCGTGGTGTTCAGCTGAACTGGCATTGTTTAAAACCTGCAACGCTCGACGCGATCTACCGTCGCAGCGATCGGTCGAAATACAGTTTTGTCAACGTTGTCTATTTGCGCGCGACACCGCCTG
Organism: Ixodes ricinus; assembly: GCA_037355805.1. NCBI lineage: Eukaryota > Metazoa > Arthropoda > Arachnida > Ixodida > Ixodidae > Ixodes > Ixodes ricinus. The sequence continues at coordinate 11,655 of JAZHYW010055255.1, read as the reverse complement.
CTATGGGATCGCGTTTTATTTTCCAAAACGTCCCGGGAATTGTTAGAAAACTACCCTGGTGTTTGGCGTCAGCCGTTTTCAAGCCCCATCCATCAACAATCATGATCAGACGGCCGTTTTCAGGATTCAACTTTCCGAATCACACGTTTTCGTGGGTGTTTTTTTATCACATTTAATAACGGGTAAACGGGCATGCTATATTTCTTTAGCAGTAATGTGAGCAGGTCTCTCCGTAGTTCTAACTTCAACAACTGTTTCGAATGTTCACGAGGGTAGCTATGGCGAGTTCGACAACTGATTTCAGTAATCGCACAGTAAAAACATCTATCCAATTATTTCGAGGAGAAAAGACGACAACGTTTTCAGGCAATCAACGCCATTTTTTCTGCTTATTTGTGAAATAGAATTTTTCAAAGTTTCTTGATATTATCCAGCCACATTTTCTTATTGACGTCAAGCGGCAACTCCTCGGACGCGGCGCATGGTCGCCCTTTACCTGTAAACAGCGGACCGACGACCTGGACATTGAACCAGCCACTACCAGCCAAAACCAACGAAAGAGGGGAACCTGAACCATCACACGGCAAGTCTCCCCCTCAATGTACCGCCGCCTCACCGTCGACCCTTATCCCCGGTGACCCCAAGAAAGCTCCCATTAAAAAACGATGTACGGACACAGATCCACATCAAGAGTATGATGATGGCAATACCTCTGCCTATTCCCGTTCAAGGTGCTATCTTTCATTCAAATAAAGACGAGTCTGAAGATGATTTCATGCAAGTTCTGGATCTCGACGAAGATAATCGGCCGTTTACCCCGGTCCACTACAAAAATACCACCTTGCGGGCATTCTAGTTGTTTTGAAGCCCAACAGTCCTAGAGCATCCTTGTGGAGGGTGAATCCTAACGAAGTGGCCAAGAGAGATCATTGATGTTGCACAGGAGAAGCTACTCTCACATCGGATGAACAAAGACGGGAGCCTTTCCGTGAGTGTTGCATCTCTGCAAGCAGCCAATTGACTACTAGCCATATCAACCCTTCGTTCCATTGAAGTGGCGACAAGTGTACCCCGCTCTCACTCACGGAAACTAAAAAAAAATCAAAGGAATACTGATCGAGTATACTGACAGGAGAACGGTTAGAATATGTTAAGAATCTTGGAGTTATTTTTGTTCCGCGGCAATTTTCGTATAGAAAACAAGAGGACGGCAACGTGGAGCACCTGCAAGGCTGAAAGCGTGCTACTCCACTTCCGCCCAGACCAACCGTCCCAGGTTAAAATATGAAGTGGTATTTCAAGTGGTACCACTTGTCAAGTGGTACCACTTGGAAGTCAAGTGGTAGCATTTGGACGTCAAGTGGTACCACTTGCAAGTCAAGTGGTGCCACTTGCAAGCCAAGTGGCACCACTTGGGCTTCAAGTGGTGCCACTTGGGCCTCAAGTGGTACCACTTGGGTTGCAAATGGTGCCACATGAGCTTCAAGTGGTACCACTTGGGTTGCAAATGGCACCAGTTTGCAAAATCACATATATCACTAATAAAATAAGTGAAAGCTGTTGCTCCAAGTTCAATCTACAAAAGGTCTACAAAAAATCTACAAATCTAAAAAAACAAATCACTAACGTTTCTTGAGCTCGAGCTCAAGAAACGCAGGGCGAGTCTTGAGCGTCTCGTCATCCCTTCACAGCCAATGAGAATGCGACATTAGCCGACACGACCGTCGGAGAACCAATCACGAACCAGGAAGATAACGAGTCACGCCCTGCGTTTCTTAAGCCGTCATTTGCCACGTGTACTGCGTGTACCCGTTGGGAGTGTTGTGTCTTCATTGTTATATTTTCATATATTCGGATAACTTTGTCTTCTTCTATGCTATGTGTTCATTCACTTACTTCTTCATCATCATCATCATTTTTTAATTAAGAGTCTCATGAGAGCAGCACAGGTGACTGGACGTTCCTTCCCGACCCGCCGGGTCCACCGAGGACTCCACATTCTTTTGACGACGGGATGGACGGCGGATTCGGCATCAAACCTCCTCAAGACTTCTTGAGTAAACCAGGGAAGTCTGAAATTCCCTGGGAGCGATGGATTTCGCTCTTCGAATGTTTCATGGGGGCATGGGGTGCTCACGCACTGCTCTCGGAATGTCGTCGATACCTGCTCCGCCACTGCCTGGGAGTGGAGGGTCAACGGGTCTTCGACACGCTGCCTTCCTCCCGCGCTGTCGCTGTGCCGTCGCCAGCAACGACGTCAGCGGCAGCCGCTTCTAGAACTCCGACGAGAGACGTCTATCAATATAAGAGGCTGTCGACACCCTCAGCGCGCACTTCAAAAAGTCGTGCAACATCTACCTGGAGCGTCACCGGTTCCGCCAGCGTTATCAACAGCCCGAAGAATCATTGTCAGATTATTTCGACTGCCCTACGGGACTTGGCAGTTCCGACCAACTTCGGTCCTCAACAGGACAAAAACATCAGGGAGCAGTTCAAGGCTGGAGTTCTGTCCACTGCTCTACAATTATGCTATACAAGCACTCAACTGCAAAATAAAAGTAAGAAAGAGTCAACATCTGGCCTTGCTCATGTGCATCTATATGACAGTGTACTGTTTGCAAGTGGTGCCACTAGCATGCGGTACCACTAGCAAGTGGTACTACTAGCGAAGTGGTTCCACAAGTGGTACCCTTGCAAGTGGTACCACTTGCAAAAGTTTCACTTGGGGTTGCCTCACGCGTTCTCTCCGGCTTCATATGTCGCACTGTAGTCGAGTACTTTTGGTCCTCCAGTGCAGTGCTATCATTAACAACGGTACGGACACATTGTGCAATACTGTCGGGGACACACGGCGCTGCAAAGTATGCGCAGGGCCGCACCCCACAAAAGCGTGACCAATCAACACTATACCAAGTGCGCAAACTGCGGTAACCAGCATACCGCTATTTTCTCTGGGTGTCAATACAGAAAGCCTGCCTCGGTTATCCGAAGACAGTAATTCTTAAATGGCAAAGAAAATCTTGGGCTGGCGGCCACCTTAAACCCTGAAGTTGTGCGCGCCCCATGCCTGTCTCGGTTCCAACGGAGACGCAAGCCCAAAAGCCAGTTTAAAGTGACGCACTGAAGAAGAAGACGATTGAAATGAAAGAAACACACAGAGAACGTCGGCAACATGAAGGCGCACCTGAGAAAGCCAGACGAACTCCGTCAATAATGCAACTACTGAAATCAACCCATTCAGACGGCCATCCGACAACCTACGTCGGTATCGTCAGCTTCAAGGCGCAAACGACAAGAGCAGCCCGGTGATCTTGGTAACGTCCTTATTTCAATGCTTTTGCTCCGCTAAGGGCCATCATCAAAGCGATCCCTGATTCAGACAACGTATACCGGAAGTGCAAGCCCTGCTTGAGAAATGGAATCCTTTCTGAACGTAGGACCTCCCACCACCAGTGATGGATGACCTCGGCTCAAAGCCACAACTTCGGAAGACAAACAAACATTAAGCCCGGAATTCCAAGAATCAGTACAATACAATACAATACAAAAACCGATCTTTATTGTGCTTTTCTTTGAAATAATACAATATAAAGCCCACATAAGCCAATAATGAGCTTGTGCGTGGCGACGCGACAGCGGAGCTCTCTGCGTTTTTATTGCACAGATAACTTGAAACAACAAAGCATGACCTAATATTAGTATATATTACTACAGTTCCAGCACTCCGTTTACAGACAAACTTATGTTAGTTCCTCTAATTTACAGTGGAACGCTTGCAGCCTAAGTCGCCTTCCACATCTTCGGACTATCTACTCTTTAGTAGGATTGATATTCAGGAACTTAACACCAATCCAGTCAACTGCCGTCTGTCACCCTACGCAGCCTATTACAGTTCTACAAAAGTACAAAAGGGAAGGACTGCAATCCACGATCTGTAGTCTTCGTTCGCGCCGGGCTTCCTCAATTGCCAGTAGACCTGTCTTCAGTTTCGAAGAGTAGTGCTGAACATGGTGCTTTATCAGCTATATACAAAAACGTGGACTTCACAGTCTTTTGAGTGTATATCCTCCAAATTACCAAATGGGTTGACGGAAAACTTTCCGAAGTCAAGCAGAGGTCATCTTACTACTCTGTGGAGATTTTGACGCACACAACAATATATGGGGTGACGTCAAACATACAAGAGGATCCGACCTTGACAGTATGATATCTTCACCTCATTTAAAGACCCTTAATGATGGTGTGGAGACTTCCATACAGACGTGGAGTTTGCCGCAGTGTATTAGGCCAGCCGTTCCTGTCCCAAAATGTATTGGCAGATTGGGATGTGCCAGCAGATTCCTGGGGTAGCTATCATATACCAATCATGACTACCAGCAAGTCTGCCAAAAAGGCAAAGAAAACTTACAGAGAAGTTCGAGTTGCCAACTGGGATGTATTCCGATCTCATATTGAATTTGCTTTAGCGGGTAGCACGACAGAAGACACCAGAGCCATGATTGTACGAGCTATTCGAGTTGTCAACAAAGACCATTACCATACACCCGGCCAGTTCCCGACCTCACGTACCTGAACTTAAAGGGCCGCTCGACGCCGCGTGGAGCGCCGAGCTCGGAAAACTGATGAACCGGACGATTGGACTGAACATCGCAAGATCGACGTCGAATTTCGCCGATACACCAAGCGCCTTTAACGCCTACAGTGGAACCAACTATGCGAGTTGTTCGGTTCCCTATCAGGTATTTCTAGAGTACGGAGGATCGTCTTGAGTCTTGAAAGATAAAAAGCAATCCGAGCATCCTGTTGCAAGATTGAGCGATAGCCCTAGGCCGCACTATTCAAGAAACCGCGGAACTTTTTGCTGATGCGTTCGCTGCCCCAATCCCACCACCCCAGGGATATAGGAACAAGCCTCCAGTTCCATTGAAAACACATCCTTGCCCAGAAATGGACGCTGACTTCACCACCACTGAACTTGGTGTTGCCCTCCGACGCTCCCGCCGTCGAACCGCTCCGGGATCGGACGCCGTAACGTTCAAGCACTTAGAAATCTTTCTTTCTCGCATAGAAAAGCCTTACTGCAGTCTTTCAACCACATACGGAGAACGGCAAAATTTCTGCAACATGTCTCACATCAGGAGTGGTTCCCAATAGAAAACCAGGAAAACATGTTGATCGTATTGAATTATACCGGACAATTTTGTCAGATGATTCATTATGGTGTCGGAATACTACCCAATTAATATTTTGCTACAGAGTCACGTATTTTTTTAACAAAGCAAAAAAATGCAACTGCTCGAAAACCGAAACCGAAACTCCCGCACCGCACGGAGAAGTGGAGAGGATAGAGTGAGTGGCGGAGGTCATGTGGCTACACCCAACCGTGCGGGTTCTTTTTTTTTTTCTCCGCACGTAGCAGACGAAATGCGTTCGTTCGCCGTGCGATTCCTTTGCAGTTATGTTTGTTCCGCTCGCTGTTTTGTACTTCAAGATGAGTTGTTTTGTACATATAAGGGTTGGCAATTAGTAGCGAGTGCCCGTAGTGAATTCCTGTGATCGGCTCTGAAAAGAATACTCCGAAGATGTTGCGTGAAGAGCTGCCTCACATGTCCTGCATTTGAAAGTGGCATTGTGCGGCAGAGTGCACAAGTTTTCGAAAGATCAACGGGTCGGGATCAATGGTTGGCTGCAATTCCTGTAGAACAGTTACGCGAAGCTCGGAAAGCGGACGCTACCCGATTGATATGCTCCTTGCATTTTGTGGAAAGTGACTACATTGAGTTTGCAGGTGTCAAAAATGGAATCCCATACCATTTAGTTCAGCGACGTATCGTCCACAACAATTGTTTTTTCAGTGATAATTGAAAAAAAAAGAAATGTAAACATCGCAAAATCCTTGACAGAAAAAAAAAGGTACACCCACACCAGGAATCGAACCCGTGCCCTCTGCGTGTGAAGCGGACGTCTTTCCACTGAGTTACTGAAGGAACTCTTCCATGCGTAGTAATGTAGCCGGTAGAGTGTATGTCAGAAGTTTGCTCCGATTTCCCTTTAATACATGCACTCCCGGCTTGAAGTCGGGCAGCACCACGCACAGGCCACATTCGCACCTCGTAAAGAAACCATACGAGTGCGTGTATTCAACTCGAAGTACGCACTTCGTGCTTGACGTTTGAGCGAACGATGTCTTCAGCCACGAGAAGAGACGACGGCTCGGCGAAGTCTTCGTGCAATCGGCTTGCTGGTCGGGCGTGTCGTACGGGATGAATATCAGTTCTTTTGATCGGTCTAAAATTTCTCTTTCGAAGGAAAACAGACTTCGCCGTACCGTGAACGACAGTTCTGAAGTAGAGGTCCAACGCCCGTCGTCCGCTGTCATCCGCTAGTCCCACGATACGCGAAACGACGCCATGTTGAGAATTATGCAGTGAACGCACAGAATGCTTTCGGTTGTCTGTGCTACCTTTTTTTTCAATCATCGTATTTGCAGTTTTTGGAAGCCACAAAAAATGGGTTTCATTTTTTTCTATTTTTAATATTGACTGTGTGCCTTCAATGACCCACGACTTTGATTAAATTTGGTGGTCGCGTCGAAATCTTGGAAAACGGCCCGTGACCACAGAAGAAGAGTGAGCGCGACTCAAACCGGCCAGTTCTCGATCGGCGGTTTTCGGGCGGAAGAAACCGAATTTTGAGCCGCAAATTGTGTTCTGGGTAGTTGGGCTCTCATATGTCACGTACAACTAAAAACCTCGGCGAGAATAAATACCCTGTCAGTGTCCCTTTAAGGAAAACGACATGTTTAAAATAACCTAACGGCATATTTTGTGTCCAATAAAAGCTCTCCCAAAAAGCGCTATGGGGTGATTTCAGATAAGATCGACCAAAGGGTGGCTCGTCGACATTTTTAAATCAGACTGATGTTTTTATATGCTATTGTCACAGCTTCTGGTATAATCGAATCCAAACTTCGTTTCGGCCAGAAAAATTATTTGGGGACAAGAAAAATCGTTAGGCATGAAGAGGTGGACAGTGGCATTAACGCGCACTGATGAAGGGGCACATTTTGACAGGGAATAACTAAAACGATAACTTTAGGAAAATTTTAATACTTTTTAGACGCAAACTATTGGTACAGCTTGATTCATAATTCATAATTCATAATTTATTTGTGATGGAGGAGCATATCCGCAAAACAACGCAGGTCGTCAAAGCCTTCAAGGCCTTGTGTGACTAAACCGAGGTTGCAAAGATATCAAAATAATTATCACAAAAGAAGAAAGGAAAAGGAAAAACATAAAGAATTGTGAACTTAACCAGAATTAGCAATAGTTCTCAGTTGAGCTTAGGCTTCCAAATCACAAAAAAATATAAAATTCAATAAAAATAAAAAGTCAGATTATTTTACTGAAAAAATCAGCAGAACCCATCCTTTGGGAATGATTATCTACGTTAATGCGAATAGCATCAAACGGTGCGGAGTTATGCGCGTTCGTCAGGTGGCGGCACACTCTAGATACGCCAGCTCTCACTCTTGAGGCGATTCTAAATTTGTTGACACTTTCACAGCCCTGCACGATCTCCGCAGCCCAGCACGTGTTTGTGTCACTTAGGAAGGCGAGCAAATCACAGAATCGTTCATTGAGAGAGTTGCACGATGCAGGGTACGTCCAGGTGAAGATTGAGATTCTCAGCGCATTATGAAATAGTCGCAAAATGAGTCATGAAAACAAAACAGAACAACAAATATGACGCAGAATTTGACACAAGCAAAATTGAGTTATATCACAAATACACCACATTGAGGACGGCACCCTATTTCGTGTCATTAATAGTAACCACAAATAAAAGCATTGATTTTAATCAATCACCTTGGCCTATACGCAAAATGCACTAATCAGAAGACACGTACCTTTTGATATAATATAAAGATTGTAATATTAACTAATTATTTTTATTTAAAATTTATTTTTTTTTCTAAAAATTGCCAAACATATGCCTGCTCGAACGACGAATGGAAAAATTTGAGGCCTGTATCTTATGAAATAATTTAATCATTATCATATAATTTGCACATAGTATTCGACTTATATATGGCTATTATTTAAAAAATAAATAAATTATCTGAGTGGTACGATAGTAGATATATTTAGGCAAACATGGAAAAAATGAAACAACGAAACATTCCGATGCAAATAAAAAAAAGAACACAACCTTCTATTTTTTAAACTTGGGTACCCTGTTATACTCTATTTCGGCATTCATTTCTATTGAAAACATGTTGCATTATTTTATTGAGAGAAGAAACAACTCCCCAAAGTAGGGTCCTTTTTCAATGCCCACACTTAGCTGTGCCCTATACAAGAAGTGACTCTAAGTTCCATGGAACTAACACACATCTTATATATTTTTATTCAGATGAGGTTATTGATAACTATATAAATCGTTCACACACTAAAATTGAGGAGAAACTACTGTGACAAAGAGCTATCGGATTACGAACTAGAGATCCGAAATATCCTGCAGCCACGGCCACTGGAACTCTGTTTACTTTATTTTCCTATGGCACTATATGCTCCTCTCTCTTATCCGGTATCTCCATCTCTCTCTCTTAAAATATACCTGACTTATATCTAGAATAAAAACATACTCAAGTATTCCCTTTCTGCGTGATAGTGTTCTGTGGCTAGCAACAATCATTTCCTCACGAAGATCACGATTATGGCGCTATAGTTGACGGAACTAGCAGGACACCGTCGCTAGTTCTGGCAAAGCGGCTGATACAATCTTTTTTCGCCTTTCCCCGCTCGCTGCAAGATGAGGAGTTCGCTTCAACCAGCAAAATATGGCCGCCGATGCCTGCTTTTACTGAGCAGTCGTGCCTGTCGCCATCCCACTGCTGGCTTCGATGGGCGATAATATCAGGAACACAGAGGCCCCCCGACAGAAAGCAGAACCCCAAATACTCGAGACAGGGCGTAAACACTGTCGCCATGTTAACCTTTCCTGGGTTAACATGGCGACAGTGTTAGCGTTTTAGGTGAGGAAAAGCATGGCGTGTGGTATGAGCCAGATCCTTACACGAGGGTGCAAGGAGAGCCCTGAGAACCTGTCTGCAGCCCTAGAGTACTTCACGAAAGACGAGCTACAACGTCTCAACCAGAAGGACGTGATCTCTGTCATGTTCGACGGGGAGAAAACGTTCGTGCCAAAGCGCTTCCTGACACGCTCAACCCGAGAGGCCTTTCGTGTATACACAGACAAGCATCCCGATTCCGGCGTTGGGCTAACGGATTCTTATGCGCCCTAGATAGGTCAAATGTATTCCAAACCAGGAAGTGTGCGTTTGTGCGCTGCGCCAATTATTACTTTTGTATTGTCGCTGTAGAGAGTACGTTACAGGCTCAACATTACACACTGGTGAAATTAACTCAGCATTTCTGTGCGACCCCCTAACAATTCTGTGTCTTTAAGGAGACTGTGATCACTGCCCAAGAGGCCAGTCTTTTACACTCGGGGAACTTCGCCTGTCCCCAGGGGGATGAAGAGATAGTGCTTACATCATGGGAGTCCGGCGACCTTGGGAAAAAACTACCATTTGATCCTGAGACTTTCCACAAAGCTGTTCAAGTGGCACGGTTTGAAAGTTGGATATTTTACAACCGCATATCCGACAAACGCCAGGTAAAGCGATCTACAATGAGAAATCAGCGGCGTGCAGCGCGAGAGCAAATCTCCTCGTGCTGGCTTTTGCTGAAAAGCTGGACCATCGTGCTTCCTGGCAGAGTTAAAGCTTATACCCGCAGAAGAAAAAAGTTACGATATTTACATGTGGCAAGTGACGACAAGAAAATCTACAAAGCGCGTTGCTATCGTCAGGTGAGGACCTGCGTGACTTGACGTCGCTCCGCACGTGCTGAGGCTCTAGAAAAAGTGAAAGATTGGTAGTTAGAAGCCGCCGTTGCTGTGTACTCGCACCTGACGAACCTAAGTGATGGGGGCCGCCCGGTCATTTCAAGGATTTCTGACCAGCTTCGCCGGATTTGCACAGAATGATTTCCCACAAGCCCAGTTGGTTTATTTTCTGCATCTGGACATGAGAAAATGCGCGCGACGGAGTTGGCGGACTCGTGAAGCACCAGGACGCTGAACAAGCTGAGAGGCGTTCATTAAACGCAATTCAGACAGCCTGGACATTGGTGAGTGGTCTATCCAAGAAACTGAAACGCGTGCATCTGTGTATCTCGACGAAGATGAAGTTGTTCGGTATCGTGAACAAAAACAAAAGAAGAGTGGCTGACGGTCCGCGCCTTCCTGGCATTCAGACTTGGTACGCGTGGCGGCTGTACAAGTCATCAACAGAAGGAACCTGTGACAGATATGTAGCACGGACAGTCGAATCTGGTTAGAAGAAACTTTATTAAATGGGTACATTGAGGAAGCCTTAGTGCATAGTGCCGAATTTGATGCCCCAAGAACTGCTCATTTTGAATGCAGTGACATCTTATTCATCACAGTTTTCTTCGCGGGGTATTTAACCTACTATTTTGCTTTGTGATAGCTTATAATCTTTATCTGATCACCATATGAGAATCACGAAACGTTATCCTCGCGCGGGATAAAACATCTCGGCTTGCCACGATCCATTCGAACACCGAGAGTATCGAAGCTCTTACAGTCCGGCGCGGTGGCACCGCTCACCTGAAGTGATTTGTCTCCGGAAATACATAACTAACCTAAACAATTTTAGTAATATATGTTTATTTTTGTGTGTTGAAGTAAAGTTGTTTCTTTTATTTTAAATATAAATTATACCGGAATGTAAAACTTCACACTGCATGATCTTTTCTCGAATCACTAGTCTCTAACATGATACCTCTTTGTACTCTGTATGTAAAATGCTGTACATAGTTTCTCCTCAACTTCTTTAGTGTGTGACCGATTGCTCAGCTTTCAGTGACATCATCTGAATAAAAATATATGAAAGACATATGTTAGTTTCCTGAAACTGGAGCTCGGAGTCCCTTCTCGTATAGGCACTGCTAAGTGTAGCTTTGAAAAAGGACACTACTTTGAGGAGCTGTGTCTTCTTTCTCAATAAAATAATACAACATGTTTTTAATAGAAATGAATGCTGAAATGAGTATGACAGGGTACCTAAATCTAAAAAAAATCGAAGGTGTTGTTGTTTTTATTTGCCCGGAATTTTTGTCGTTTGATTTTCTGCTATTTTGCCTAAATATATCCCGACTATTGTATCACTCAAACCTTATTTATTTCTTGAAATAATAGACATATATAAGTAAAATACCATCTGCAAATTATATGATAATGATTAAAGTATTCCATGAATCCAGGCCTCCCAATTTTGTCATTAGTCGTTCGAGCAGGCATGTTTAACAATTTTTAGAAAATAAATAAAATATACATAGATATTGTTACTTTATATTACAAGAAAGATAGTACCCATAGTTTGCTTTTTAGAAAAGTATTAAAATATCTTCTAACAATATCATTTTAAGTTATTCACTTTCAAACGTGCCCCTCCATCAGTGCGCGTTTATGCAAGTATCCACCCTCTTCATACCTTACGATTTTTCCTGTCCCCAAAATCCGGTCCAAAAATCCTCCTGCTTTCGTCCATCATATGCAGTG
>JAZHYW010055253.1:0-68378 GCA_037355805.1 Ixodes ricinus | reverse complement strand
TAGCTACAAATTTAAACAATCATCTAGTAGTGTTTAATGACTCCGATGGGGAAGTGTCATAAGAATAGGGTTACGAAATGAAGCTACGCAACGAGTGTACGTCTGGATATTTTCAATAAAACTGCCTAAACTCAGCCAAATTTCACATGTGCAGCTTCATTAATCCAATAAAAGCAGTAAATGACCCCGATTTAAATATGTGCCCCTACACTGCAGATCGCCCCAACAGCATAATAAAATTCTGAGTAAATCACAATGTACCGCATCTATTATGTAATTCTGGTATACGTTTAGGTGATATGGAGGTGTCCAGCCGGAGCGCAAAGGGTAAAAAAACAGGAACAAGACTATAAACTTACCTAAAAGCCTTCACAAAGTTCAAACCATTGTCCGTGATCACGACACATATCTTGTGTAATATTTTGTACTCCACAAACACTGCATGGAGCGCAGAAGCGATCACATCATATGTATGACGGCCTGAAAGCCGATAGCAGGTCAGCGCTGCAGATTTCCTTTCCAGGGATTCCTCATCCAGAAAGTGAACTGTCCCTCCGAGAAAGCTGCGTTAGGTAAGAGGCATTATTGCTTACAATTGCTGCGCTGGAAAGTCAAACCTAGCGAATGTTTCAAGCAGGCAGTCCCAGATTTTTATGCGAACTTAGCTTTCGCAAAGGAAGTAACTCAACCCACTTCGTGAAGTGGTCGGTTACAACAAACAAATACTGACTGTCGCGGGGACTACGTGGGGAGGGGCCCATGAAGTCACAGCACCAAATCTGCCAAGGGCTCTAGCTCATGATTGGTTGCATGAAATCAGGGGCTGAGCACCACGTGGTTTTGCCTTCTGACACACCGAGCAGCTACGAGCGTATCGGAGCACATCCTGCCTCATGCCTGGCCAGGTAACGATTTGGGATAACTTTTCGTAAGTTTCGCTCCCACTGCTGTGTCCTGCCAAGGCAGAGCCATGCATGTATCGAATGAAAAGCTTACGTAGCTTGCAGGGTATCACGGTCTGAAACGCCGAGCCATCCGGATCGTCGTCGGCCTGGGGGATGTAGCGCAGCAGGAGGACGTCGTCGCTCATGAAGTAGGAGTCAAACTCCTTGTCACTTGGGCGGTCGACTGGACCTTTTGCTGCCAGCCAAGCGGTCACGCGTTGGCAGAGTCTGTCATCCAGCTGCGCCTTGCAAAGCTCCTCGCGGCTCACCACTGAACCCCACCGTGAATCTAGGGATCCTCGTGCCGTGGCCGCAACAGTCACCAAGCCATGGGTATCCTGCGAGTGTCCCTCAGGAAGTGGAGCACGAGAGAGCGCATCAGCAACTTTGTTTGTTGACCCCGGGTGGCACCTGATGGAGTAGGCATACTGTTGTAGTGTAAGCGCCCAACGAGCAAGACATCCAGCTGGATTCTTAAGTCCCCTTAGACATGAGAGCGCTAAGTGATCAGACTGAATCTGGAACGTTGCGCCATCTAGGTACATGTTGAAGCGCTTCAAAGCGTGAATAATGGCGAGACATTCACATTCTGCGACACTGTAGTTGTGCTCGGCCGGAGTTAGCGTGTGGCTCGTGAAAGCAACCGGCCGAAACACACAGTCACACTCCTGCAGCAAGACAGCACCCAGGCCACAGTAGCTTGCATCTGTCTGCAGAAGCTGAACTACGGCTTGTTCACACGTACGCTGGGAGCTGTAAACAAGCGTTGTCAGTAACGGCTTTTGAAAGGGCTGCGAATGCACATTGTTGTTGCCCGGCCCAACACCACTTGACGCCTTTTTTAGAAGGTGGTAGAGCGGGTGAGATATCTCGGAACAGTGTGGGATGAAATCCCTGTAGAATGCAATCATTCCAAGGTATCTTTGTAGGCTTTTTACGTCATGTGGGCTTGGGTATTCCGTTAGCGTGTGCAACTTATCTTCGTTGGGGTGGAGCGTGCCGTTATCCACAACGAAACCAAGGAGGTTAATCTTGGGTGCAGCCAACTGAACTTTTCTGGGGTGAATCGTGAGGCCAGCATTACACATTCACTCAAGTATGATGCGAAGGTGTTTGATATGATCCTTAATAGTTAACGAGAAAACAACCACGTCATCCATGTATGCCATGGCAAATTCATACTTTGAGCTGCCGAGTACAACATTTATCAGGCGCTGAAAACTGGCTGGAGAGTTAGACAAGCCAAACTGCAGTCGGGCGAACTCAAACAACCCTCTGTGGCAGATGAAAGCAGTTTTGAACGTCCGATGAGTGAATCTCGATCTGAAGAAACCCGCGACTGCAATTCAGCTTCGTAAACACGGGTGCATTACCGAGTGCGTATCTCACAGAGGAAATGCTGGGGAAAGGGTAGCTGTCTCGTACGGACACATCACTAAGCTGCCTGTAATCCACACAGAGTCTGGCTGTTCCGTCTTTTCTCGAAGCGAGAACAACGGGGAACGCCCAAGGGCTCTTCGACACACATACTCAACCGGTGTCAATCAACTCCTCGAGCGCCACATCTAGGAGTACCCTTCGGCGGACGCTGATCAGTCAAGGGCTGCACCTCTGAGGCCGCGCGTCACTGGTTTCAGTGCAGTGCAGCAAAATGTCAGTCATTCCAGGCGTTTCCGTAAACATCGGTGAGAAAGACTGCAGGACAGCTTGCAGCTCCTGCTTCGGCTGGCTGCTTGCAGGGCATTTTCGCAACGATTCTTGAACGCCGGCAGACAAGACGTTCGGCACCATGGTGAAGTGGGCTGCAGTGGGCGGGTTACGGATGCAGTCCTCCTGTCTGGTAAACAGAGTCAGCTCTGGTTGTTGTCCCAGCCAGTATCTGCCACCAAAAAAGTCGAGTGTCATGTTTTTGCCTGTAATTAAATCTTGGCTCAAGATCACGGGTACCACAAGTCCTGGCAGATAAAGAAATCACTGACACCACTTCTTTCCATTAAACAGAGTCTGCAGCCTTAACGCTCCTCCAGCTATTATCGCTGCACCAGAAGCTAGCTGCTAACACGTTCGCACTCCCGGAGGCTTATCTTTTTTGCTTTGCAGAGTTCAAAAACGAAATCCTCTATAAGCAAGATAGCGGCCCGAGTATCCAAAAGTTCGGCAATGGGAACATCAAGCAGTGAAATCGTCATGCGCGGTTCAATGATGTTAGGCTGAGGCTGGATTCGACATACCAATGAAATCCGTGCCGCAGCCTCACTGCTCCCAGGGACTATAAACCGACATGCTGTTTACAAACAAGCCCGCGTTTGCCCACATCAGGTGTGGGCACTGCGCGTGCGCACAAACCGATTTCAGGAGGAGTGAAGCATCTGCGCATGCGCAGTGCCATCGACAGCGCCACCGCAGCTGCGTGACGTCAGGGCCGCGTGTTAGTCTATAACGGCAGTCGGTGAGTGGCTGTCTGGTTTCAGCGTCGTCGGCCGTAGTAGTTTCCCTGGTTATTCTGGTTCCAGCCCTTTGCCACCGTCTCGTGCCACCTCTTGTTTGTAGTGTCCAGAAGTCTTGGACACTGGTTTCGATAATGGCCGGACTGCTCGTACTCGTAGCAGCAGTCCAACGACAGTTGGACTGCTGCTACGAGTGTGTGGTATCTTGGGTGGCACTGTCTTCTGACCCGAGCTACTCTCTCCGACTCCAAGGTATTCGGATCCGCCCTCTTGAAGAGCTCTTGCATGACCCGAACGTACCGGACCAGACTTTTGTCCGGCTGTTGCTTGCCTCGAGCTCTCGGAGAATCTGCGTCACGTAGCCTGCAGGTAGGAACTCTTCTCGAAGCCTTGTCTGGAAGTCAGCCAGGCTGGTGAAGGGGCCCTGCGACTTCAACCAGCACCTGGCGCTGGCTTGCTATGCAAGCGGCATGATGCAGTCCAAAATGAAGGCTTCCGAGGCACCAGAGGCACGGTGGTATGTCTGCAACTCGCCAAGGAAGTCTGCTACGGACTTGACGTCGTCGTACCCCGTGTAGACCGGCACAGTCAAGTGTGGTTGGGGCTCTCGCGGTGAGGTCTGCTTCTGGCCAGGCGTGACGGCCAGGCACTGCATCATGGAGTCGTACATCTCGGTGACCTTCGTGAGCAGGTTGATTTGTGCCACTGCGTCCATTGCAGCTTCCTGCTCCCGTGTAAGCATGTCTGCAAGCACACAAAAATATAAACGCCCCCCAGAAACCAACACAAGCGCGCAAAACGATTGCCACGGTCACAAAACAAAGTCAGAAACACGCCAATACAACAAACCCGGATGTTACGGAAGCACGAAGCGACGATTGGAAACACGGGGAGTGGGAAAAAGGCTTACCGAAAGAAGGAACCAAGCCCCGTGAAATTCCTGCGAGTGGGTAGCATACCACGATTGAGAGCCATTGTGGTCGGTTTGCCTTGTTGCATACCCGACCCGGAGGAATAACATGGAGCCAGCGGTTTCAACAAGAAACTACATTTAATTGGACATGGACGAGACAATCAATACATCAACATCGTTACCAGCGGCCCTCGAGTCCAGGCCGCGACTGCCTGTGCACCGCCTCTAATCCGCCTTATCAAGGTGGCGCATGCTATGTGTGCGTGACCGGCTTGAACCCGCCGCCACACGGTAAAGTTTGCACCCTGTGCCCCGTAGCCGGACAACCGGGCTGGGGAGCCGCCAGGGTGCCCAACCCCGTGCGACTGGGACCTTAGTGCGACTGCCCAGGTCACCCACCACCCAAGGCCGGTACTAATCCCCCTAGTAAATTATTTGAAGCTACTCCTCGCAGAAATGAGTTATTTCCTTTTTTCTCAAACAGGAAGAAGGAATCCAGGGTCATTTTTCTTATTTCTTGTTGAACTCTAAAGGGCAACACGTTCGAGAGACTGAGGGATGAAACGTGTTTATTCTGTGAATGAAAATCTACTGCCTAAACATTGATGAGAGGGCATGATTATGAGCTGCACAAGAGGGACACAGAAAGGGCAAGCGCCAGGTACATGCGAACACCGTACGATTAGCAAGATTACAACAGTCCAGAGGTTTCAGCATGGTAACTATGTACAATGGCAAGTATTCAATGGCCTTTTTTGGAACCTAAATATACCAAACTAGCAATCAAGAATGCAACTTCACAAATGCAAAACAATCATCACAATTGTAAATTTATGCATTTTACCATCTTGTAAGGTGATAAGCCACGAACCAGGGTTTTTAGATTGTTATATGAAAAACATTTTTCAATCAATTGTAGTAATTTGGTAAACACATCAAGGTCTAAAACCCTACTGTTGCACTTTATATCAATCGAGTCTTCTTTCGGTTGCTTCCAGTTTATCCCACTAGCTGGAACAAGGCAGAAGTTTGCTAAAACAATGCCAGGCCTCAAAGGATGAAAAGAGGCATGCTTATACCCCGACATGCATTGCCAGAGGCACCTTCACCCACAAGAGGCACAACACATTCGACTCCAGCTTGGCAAGTACGAACTTAAGTCACATACTTGCGGAAACGGACAATTAATGTCAAAGCTTAGAGATCCATTCAAGACAAAAAAACGGGGTCTAGAGAAGAAAAAAATGTGCAATGTGGCCAAGGGCAATTTAACGTGTCTCCACACAGCAGTGGGAAAGCGTTCAGTCAAACTTCCTGCCAGCCTCCAAACTTTCCATGGGCTTGTGCCAGGAAATGACAAATAATAGTAAATAAAAAGAAACGATGCAAGTTCTATTAACAGTGTCCTTTGAACCTGCACACAGAGAAACTAGAGGGGGCTTCCAAGGACCCCAACAGGACCGTCCAACTGATGTAGGTCAACTCCGCGGACGACAGCAGGCACCCCAGCCCAGGTTCAGGGGCACAAGATAGTAAAAGTGACGTCAGATGAGCCCCCTCAGCTTCTTGTACTCCTCTAGGTTCAGCGAACGTTTCGGCACGGCCGGCCGGGCTCCCGCCGAGGGCCTCACGACGGCAGACGGTGTCGTCGATGAAGAAATGTCCAGGTCGATCTTGATGTCAAAGTCGTGCGCCGAAAACATGTCCTGGTCGCTGCGGTGCTGTGGCTCCTGGAGCTTGGCCGTCGCTGCTGGCGTGCCCGCCACGACCCCCTCGGCCTTCTCTTCTGCAGCCGGTACAGCCACCGGCTTGACCTCCGCGGTCCTCGTCTTGGTGACCAGACTGGGAGCGCACTTGCGCCTCGTGAAGGGGTCGTCCGCCTTCTCCTTGTTCAGCTTGGCCTCTTCCAGTATGGCCCGCTCAATCTCCACGATGTTCTTGAGCCGGTTGCGCTCATTGATGTAGCTGATGGCGCTGATGGTGCTCGTCCGCTGCTTGTCCAACTCGCGGGCTCGCTCCTCCAGCTGTTCCAGCTCCCCGGAGAGCTTGAGCGCCTCCTCGTGGTTACCCGTCTGCTCAGCCATCTCCTTCTGCTTCATAAGCTGTGTCTTGCGCACCGCATAGTTGTGCGGGTTGCGCCGGAAGCGCTGCTTCTCCGTCACTATTGTTTCCACGTCAGACTCCTTGTACTGGTAGTTGAGGGCTTCCTGGACGTCCTTGGCCTTGCGGGCCACCTCTTCCGCCGTGGGGAACGTGACTCCCTCGAGATTCATCACCTCCTTCCACTTGCAGAACTCCGAGTCGGTGAAGTCCTGGTTGGAGACGAACTCGAGCCGAAAGACACGCTCCTGCTTGCCGTGCTTGAGGCGCAGGCCCTTGTTAGTGCGCGAGCGTCCTAGGGCGTACACCTTGGCTGTCTCCACCACGTCCGTGATCTGAGCCACGCGGTAGACAGCCCGGCCGTTGTGGGACCCGATGCCAATGCGCACAAAGCAGCCTACCACCGTCTTGGCAAAGAAGGGCGCGTGGACCCAGCGCTCTAGCTTGTGCCGGGACAGCCGGATGCGCGACAGCTCCTCCTTGCTGGCGGCTGCCTTGGGCTTGGCCTCCTCTTCATCCTCATCCGAAGAAGAGGACGACGAAGACGAGCGGCGGCGATCCGACGCGTCGCCCCGGTCCTCATGGTCGTCGTCACCGTCCCTGTCGGAGCCGTCATCGTCATCATCGTCCGAGTAGATGTCGGACGCCTTGAGCTTGCGCGACGTCTGGGCCAGGGCCTCCTCTTCCTCGGCAGACTTCTTGCGCTCCTCCTCCTCCTTCTGGAGCTGCTCCTGGAGCTGCTTGCGCTTCTTCTCGCGCTCCGCCTTGAGGTCCTTGATAGCCTGAGCCTTCTTGTCCAGTTTGTCCTTGCGCTCCTCCACCATCCGCCGGCGCTCCTTGCTCCGCGAGCTGGCCGACGCCCCGCCTTCGGCGCCGCCCTTGCCGCTCGCCCCGCCTTCTTCCTTCTTGGCCTTGCGCTTCTGCTCGTTGCGCTTGGCCAGCCGCAGCTTCTTCTCGATCTCGAAACGGGTCTTGAGTACCTCGCGCTTCTCGATCCGGTTGAAGAGTTCCTGCTCGCGCTCCTTCTCTGTCATCTGGGCGAGGCGGGCCTGGTCCTCCTCGTCACCCATCAGGTTCTCGTCGTAGCCGTCATTGAACTCCTCGTCCTCGGCGTCATCGTCACCCTCCTCGTCGTCGTCGCCGCTGCCGGCCGCCGGCGACGACTCGCCTCCCGAGTCCGACACCTCGCCCTCTTCGGGCCCGGAGGACGAGGATGCCCCGCTCCCCTTGGTCTCACCTTCGCTGCCCGATGCCTTGCGGACAGCCTTCTTGGGGGACTTGGCCTTGCGCGCGGCTCCTCCCTTGGCGCCCTTGCCGTCCACCGTCCAGTCATCGTCGCTCTCCGACGTCTCTGAGTCGCTGTACGCGGCCGTCGGCTTGCTGGGCTCTTCCGACGGCTGTCTCGGTGGCGGACTCTCCGACTCGGACCGTTTCTTCTTGGCCAGCAGCAGGAGTTCCCCGTCCAGGTCGTCGGGGCTGTCACTGTCCCCGCTGCTCGACTCCAGCACGACCCGGTTCTTCTTGCGCTTCACCATGATGCAGATCGGGGAGGAACGACCCACTCACCGGCGACGCTTGGAGGCTTGGTCCTCCGAGACCGATTCAGTTCGGACCTCGACCACGGACTCGGCGGCTTTCACGCGGCCCACAACGTGCGCAACAAACACGGGCCGCTTCCATCCACCATGATGGCCACTCCAGAAGCTGCGCTTGTGCCCGGCGCGAATGCGACGCCGGCAAAAGGCTTTCTTTCTTTTGCGAATAATTGATTTTTAAACCATATAACATTGTTATCCTCGTTACACGTCCTAATTAGTAAAAATTTTAATATTTTCAGGCTGAGTGTATTATTGCACATTTTGTGACGTTTTCGCAACAACTTCCGCAGCGAGTCGTATCGCCTTTTCTCGGGTGTGACTTGTCATGGGACCTCATCTGTCTCTCTTTGGCCGCTGGTAGACCCGTAGAGCTTCGGTCTTTTAAAGTTTTGGGGGGCAGTCCGCTACCAAATACCCCGCCGAGCCATGGGACTTCTCGCCAATGCCCAGTACACCGTCTACAGCATAACCAGCTTCATCGTCCTATGCATCGGTGAGTCCGGCGCCCCTTTTCCGCGGCAGTACAGCTGCTTTGCGGCATCGTCGTATCGCCTCCGTTTCCGATACCACTGATGTTCCACCCGAATCTGCCCGCTTTTGAAATAATTACTCTTCCTTTCCGTCTAGGTGTCTTCTACATACTCTCTGGCAAGGGACAGCGAATTGATTTCGGATGGTAAGTTCGGCTCGTGGCCTGCCTGATTTCGCTCTTCGCACGCGATGCCGTTTGCACGGGACGTCTTTCAAGTTTCAACCCGCACAATAAATCCTGAAAGTTGTCGCCCCTAACTCTCCAATCATCTCGAAATATTCCGTTACCTACGATGGATTGTAAGAAGTGAAGGAGCGTTGAGTTAGGTGATCCGCGTTAGCAGAAACTACTCGGCGGTGACCGTCGTAACAGTGCCGAATGTGAACCCCAGAAACCTCAAAACCAGCTTATGCGATATACCTGTAGACGTAATTTTGTTTTAAGGGCGTATTTTTGTTAATCCCGACAATGATCCCAAATTCGACAGGGTGCTTGAGTTTAAAATAAAAACGAGCTGCTTCAGACGCGCGTTTGGTACAATATTTTATGAGTAAAATTTACGAAGTTCTCTGTTGCCTCACAATGCGGGCTGTCTAGGCTCTGCAGGTATCGCGGAGATTTTAGCGGGTGCTCGAACCGCGATTCCAGATTTGTCGACGCCCACCGAGGAGTGCGCTCTGCTCGATGGGAATTGCTAGTGTCATAAAATAGGTGGCGCGAGCCATCGCCCGTTTTCAAACGGTTCAAACAAAAACAAACATATGCATCCATTCATCCGATCAGTGTTTCGTGATGTGTTCACTGGCTGCTTTCGTCCCTCCTCTACGCTACAAACTGGGTAAGATCACAACCATGCAATGACGAAGTCATGTTTCTATGCACAGTTGATCTCCCGTTTCTATGAGCGTAATGCAGCTTGTCATGATTTTTCGCGCCGATGTTTGCAGAAACATTGAGCGTAAACTGTAGTCAATGCGAGTATTCAAGCGAGCTGGTTGAGAACAGGCATTATAGCTCTGGAATGTGGGGAGGGACAGATCTTTCTTTCCAATTTTATTGCATGGTTAAAATTGTACCATGAAAACTACCAGTGTTACATAGTTTTCACAGACATCAGTGCCGGGGCTTACGTGATATGTCGCCGCCATCACCAAGTACTGACATAGTTTTGGTTTCAGACTGCCGCCGGCAATGCTGGCTTCTGCTGCATCGTCTGCAATGCTCGTTCCTTTCTTTCGTGTTATGTGCACTTGTGTTCACAGTGGTGCAGTAATGCTGATGTGCACAATGTTTGGTAGCCGCAGCAGTAGCAAGTCCTCCGTAGAGTGGCACAATGCCGAATATAAGGCTGCCTTGTTTGCTGAAAGTGATAGACAGACAGTTTGAGTGCACAAAACTGCTGTCCAGTAAACACGGAGCTTCTGGCTTGCTCGCATACTCAAGAAGGATTGCAAGAACCTTCACAGCGACCATGTTTGTGGTTGTTGCTTCATTACCTCTG
This sequence comes from Ixodes ricinus, assembly GCA_037355805.1. NCBI lineage: Eukaryota > Metazoa > Arthropoda > Arachnida > Ixodida > Ixodidae > Ixodes > Ixodes ricinus. Next base: position 58,343 of record JAZHYW010055253.1, on the reverse strand, counting down.
TAAGGAATACACGTGTCATCAGTAATACATGGATTGCTTAAACCTTACGTTCATACTCTGTGCACTGTGCCACAGCGGCTAAGGCAGCCTTGTGGTGTCTGGCTAGTGTCGCACTGCATGCTGCTCTCTTTGCTCTTAACTCTGTCGCCGAGCTTCCTTATCTCTGTGGTGTTCGTAGCCCACTTGTGTTGATAGTGTTTCAGTGGCGGTGTGAGCTGTACAGCTCAGATGCTGCTACTTTTAATGCCTCAAGAACAGGCACTTCTTTCAATGTACAGGCGAACCTTCAACTCTTATGGACCATACAAACCCCGACCGGGTGCCCACCCAGTGTCTGGGCTACGAACGCGGTGAACAACCTCCGCCCTTTACGAGCCTTGCCAATTTGCATCATGCATTTCATGAATCCTTTGAGTTAAAGTGTTCAGTTCAGTGATCCTGCATTTCGGATGGAAACTTTGTGTTGTGGTCATGCGTGCAAATGCTGTAACATATGCACAATACATACGTACGCCATATCAATGTCGTAGTTGAGCAGCGCATGAGTGGTGGTGGCGTCCGCGGCTGCTTCTCGGTACCTGGTAATGGCAGCTGGAGGGCGGGAATAGGTGGAAGCGACGTCACATGAAAACGGTGTGTAGTGGCACGTATGTATGTAAGTCATCAATTCTTAGGTGGTAAAATGTAAAGCTAAGTGCTAACATCTACAAACAGAATGCAAAAAAAAAAAAAAGTGTTCTGAATTTTCAGGTTGGTTGCACCGAAAGAGGTGCTACTAGTTAGAAGGGCACACCTGTTTGTGCCTCAGTATATATGTCTTACTGTTGAAAATGTTTTCATTTAATGACTTCGTTATAGGGTGTATTCACTGGCGGCCATATCTGTGTGCGCTAATGCTGAGCACGTGCTGATGGCGAGCTTCCACAGTTATTTTGCAACGTGCACCCCGCACCATCAAGATTGCCGGTCTTGGCAGCCTATTAATGCGAGCTCGTTCTGAGCATGCGCTCTAAACAGTGACCTCAAATATGGCGGCCAGTGAATACCCCCTATATCTGGTTCAGACATTTGTGTACAGGTGTCTTGCACTTCCTTGCAACCTCACGCTCACGACCAGAGAGCACACTCGCACCACCCATTACAGTGACCCTGGAACACCTCCAATCTTTGTAGAACTAGACTGAAGGTTTTGTGGCAGGACTGGTCGGTACTCTTTACAAGTAGTAATTGAATTAGTTGTAATCGGTCACTTTTTGGAGTTATTTTGTAATCATTTTATTCCATTTATTAGAAAGTAATAGCGAGAGAAATCTGCTTGCTTTGGGAAGTACTAAAATTGTTACTTGTAACAGTTACTTTTGTTTTCCCTCATGTTTCTGACGGTGCCCTTTGTTTCTACAAGTTCCCTGCCACAGAATCCTCTTTTTAAGTAATGCACACGAGACTGTTTCGCAGCATTTTGCGAGATCAAATCTATGCACTATTTATGAGAAGTGTTTTTTTTTATAGCATTGTTGGAATTATTTTGAGCCCATTGGTCCAGGGCTCACCCAATAGGTGGTGCCAGTTCGTTCTCTCGTCCAAAGTCCCTCAGAAAATTCACACTTCGCATTTCTACCAAGAAGCGACAACCATTTGTTTTGCGAAGTGCACAACACACTTGCCACGAGCAAGTGCTCATGGCGCTTGCTCGTGAGCTTCATGAGCTGCACCGGCCGACGATGCCCTTCCTGCAGGTTCCTGGAGGGCATCTCCCGTACATGTGGTGCTGTCTCGGCATCGGCCTCTCCATCTCCCTCTCCGTCGTGGGTGCCGCCAGGTGGGCACTACCTTTTCTCTGTGTTTCCCGTGCATCTTTTGGCTTCTTGTGCCTCCCGAGGCTAGGGGGAACCGGCAGCATGACCCTCTGTTTACACGAAGAGATGGGTTGTACTGTTAGTAATAACATTTGCGTCATGCATCTTTTAAACGGCAGGAATTTTGTCGGCCTCAATGACCTTTTGGTGTCTCCGCTGTAGATGAGAAGTTTAGCCACAGATGGCTACTTATGCTTAATTAATTATAATGAATTAATAGTGGTAATTAATAATTATGAGAGAAATATATCCTCGTCTTTCCAATGCCCACTCTGTCTCCCAATTTCATTTATAAGAACAATCCTTTTTGTTGTTACTTTTCGAGCAGTGTAATTGAGTAGCAGGGCCACATCAGGCAGAGCACATCTGCCTTTTGCCATGACTGTGCTCCAAATCTTACTCGAGCGGATCTAAGTTTTTCCCGCGACTCATATCGCATGACAACGCACTGGATGCAAGTAGGTTTTTGAACGCCAAGATACAAAACCTTTAGTCTGGAGTGAGATGGAGTCTATTCTGGCAGATGGCACTTGCGTTTAAGTAAACCAAAGGAGCGAAGCAGAGTCTCTCACGCTGGGTGGTGACGTGGCCCTCTGGCGACTTCTTCGCAGCGGCATCTTCACAACGGGGGTGAGCATCGTTGGGGGCGGGGTGAAGGCTCCCCGCATCCGCACCAAGAACCTGGTGTCGATCATCTTCTGCGAGCGGTGGCCATCTACGGCATCATCATGGCCATCGTGCTGCAGGGGCAGATCAACCGCTTCAACGACGACTCCATGGACTACAAGAGCCGGGCACTAAACTACATGTCCGGTAAGCCTAAACGTATAGACGCCGTAGGGTCCTGGGTAGCGCACTCCTTTGGGCCAGAATATGGTTTTTGTCTGGGAATTTGGGGCCTTCAAAAGCCCCTAAAAGACAAGGAGAGCCAATCTTGACACTCTTTTGCCAGAGTCTGGGTATCTTGGCCCTAATTGGCCAAACACGTACCAAAGTTCGGCTTCACTTCTGGTTGTTCGGTTTTCATGTGGCAACTTTGGGCCAAAATTGCCAAGCAAGTGCCAGATTTAGGCTTCAGCGCTGGTTCTTCAGTTCATACTTCAGCTCAAATCTGGTTTGTTGGCAATGATCTGGCAAGCCAGAGAAAAGCCATAGAAACACCAAAGAAAAGTGCTCTGGTACTGGCTAATGCTTTGGAGCAAAACCTTATTAGGCCTAAGTCAAGCCCCTAGAATTGTCAGACTTGTGCTAAGTCTGATGTTTCTCTGGCATGCTACTTGGGGCAGTTTCACGCAGGGACGGCGCCAGGATTTTCATAATGGGGGGCAGCGGGGAGGCGAACCAAATTGGGGGGGGGGGGGGTATTGCTGCAGGGACCTCTGCTACCGTGCTCAGACTCACAACAAGGTTTTGCTTCCCTTTTCGGGATGCCCCATGACCTTGACTGTAACTAAGCTCGCCTTCGTTCAAGTCTCCGGTCTCCGCTGAAGATAAGCACCGTAGAGCGGAATACGGAGAGAATAGCCAGCAGGCGTCACAAAGGGGAGCTGGTTTTTCTAAAGCGCTTGATAGCTTACTCGCTCAGCAGTACGACTTCCCGTGGATGGAAGTTAGTAGAAAAAAAAGGGTATGAACAACTCTAAAGGCTGGACACTCGTACACTGGGTCTTGAAGCCGACGTCGTAGGCAATTATTTTCGTACAAAGCTGCTTCATCTTGGGGTGGCAGACGAAATTTTAGGGAGGGCGCCCGCCACCCTCGCCTCTCCCTGGCGCCGTCCCTGGTTTCACGTGACATACCTGGGGCTCGAAATCTCGCCGGACGCCATGTTGCTGAACTTTCACCCTATGTCTTACTCTTCCGGAGGCAGGGTTTTCCAACTCGCTGTAGCTCACTTTGCGTTATGATAGAATGCACCAACCACAGTGGTCGGGAACGTGAAAGAGCATCGGCTGGTGCCCCATCTTTCTACGTACTGGTCTTTATTCTGACTTAAGATGAGTTGGCGACCAAAATGGCCCTGGTGTGTGCCACCGAGGTGAGCCCAAAAGTAAAAAAAGCAGAGTAAGAGTGGGTTTGTACGGCCCAAATAGGTCTGCAGTCGTGCTTACTGAATCCTGTCGTCCACGAAGGCACTAGCCATGCTTGTGCCTTTCACAAACACCGAAAGTGATGCCTGTAATTAATTGTCTGCATGCAAGGGAAAGTGGTAAGCACTGTTCTTCAACATGGCGGGACGCGGCTTACGGGAAGTGCAAATGTGTTTGGCGAAACCGCCCTACCATATAATTAATGACTGCGCCCTTAGGGATGGGGGGCAGCTTGCACCACCTGGCTTGGTTTATATTACTGCCCCCAAATTCTGTCTTCACTGGGATGGATGGATGGATGATATTGGCTATGCCCTTTGTAATGGGCGGTAGCTTGCGCCACCTAGCACCAGCCGATTTGTCAATGTTTCCAACATTTTAACCTTAAAAAGGAAGGCACTTGAGAAGAGTCCCGGTGCACAACTGAAAGTCATGACTTTTAGTTGTGCACCAGGACTTCCCAATCCCAAGGTCCATACTTTGTGGATGTCGCCGAGAAATATTCCTAGAATTTGCACGGGTGTTCCTGAGCAGTTTAATAGAGAACAAATGCATGTCAGCACCTATGGGTTTTCCTAATAACTAAAGTACTAAAGTGAGCTGTTAGTTAGATCACAGTCTCTTAAAGGGAGGACTTGAGTTTTGACACCGCATCTTTCAGTCCACCCTCGATGTTAAAGGGACATTGACACTCCCCCAAATTTTTTTTTCTTTTGCCAGGCGATTTATTATGGTGTCGGAAGACTATTCAATCAATATTTTGCTACAGCGTCATGTATATTTTTAATAAAGTCAAAATATGCAACTGCTCGAAACCGAAAATAAGAAGAAATATAGAAGAGAAAGTTGGTGGAAGTCACGTGGCTGTGCAACTGTTTTTTTTTCAATCAACATATTTGCAGTTTTTTTAGAAGCCACAGAAAGTCATATTTTTTGTCTGTTTTTAGTATTGAGAGTGTGCCTTCGATGACCCATGACTTAGATTATCTTTGGTGGTTGTGTCTAAACCAGGTGTGGCCAGGCTGACCCGGCCTAAGAGCCGCGAACAAAACCACGAAACTTCAAAGAGCTGCGGAGGGGGGGGGGGGGGGAGGCAAACTTTTGTTTAAAGCAATAAACGAAACTAACTACTTTCAATCTAACCGATTCGAAAAACAGTCTAACTGTACGTAAGCTAGCAGTAGCACAAGACTACCAAACCGCAACCTGTTTAAATCGAGTTCCATTCCTCTTTTGGGGAAGTGCTCGTGTGACCAGGAGGAAGGCGGGGTGGGGGGAGCCGCGAGTTACACTTTAACATGCGAAGAGCCGCAGCTTGGCCACCCCTGGTCTAAACCATAGAAAACGGCATGTGGCCACAAAGAAGAGAGTGAGCACGACTCAAACCGGCCAGTTCTTGATCGGCACTTTTTGTGCGGAAAGAAAACGAATTTGGAGCCGCGAATTGTGTTCTGGGTAGTTGGGCTCTCATATGTCATGTACAAATAGAAACCTTGGCGAGCATAAATACCCTGTCAATGTCCCTTAAGCTGCCACCTGTAACTTTTTTTTACTGGACTCCACCGCAAAAAAACAAAACAGATTTGCTTTTTTTTTCTTTTTTCAAGTTTTTGAATTGCTTTAACGAACTCCCCCCTTCTTGAGTTTGTGCGACCCACAGTTTGAGAAACACTCGGCCTCCGGGGTTATTTTGGGAGTTTATTGACGTGTGGCAAAAACAGGGAACCGTATTTACGACGGCCTGTCTGTGCAGGCTACATCATGTTTGGGGCGGGACTGACGGTGGGGCTGGGCAACCTGTTCTGCGGCATGTCGGTGGGCATCGTGGGCTCGGGGCAGCCCTGGCGGACGCGGCCAACCCCGCCCTCTTCGTCAAGCTGCTCATCGTCGAGATCTTCGCCAGCGCCATCGGGCTCTTCGGACTTATCGTGGCTGTCATCATGGTGGGTACCGCGTAGAGTTCATAGAATAATCTAGAGGAAAAAAGTCGCGCACATCTTGACCGCCTTGGAACAGCGGAGCACGGACGCGTTCATTGGTGGTCCCGATGAAACCCCATTGCTGGCGACGCTTTAATATACACGAAGAAGCGGCAGATTATCACTTGTGAGGTCTGTACCTACCGTAAAGTCCCAAGAGATGCCCCACCCCCGAAAGATAGCCCACCAAAATGTTTGGCTTGATTTGCTATATTTTTTAAACAGCGAAAGATGACCCACTTTTAGTAATGGTAGTGTTGGGATCAATGATGGCCTCGGCGTAAATGCGGCTAATTAGCTATGGAGGTCTATATTACTGAACGTTGCTGACTGGGAAGTACAGTCATCTTCGCTTTGTTGCTCCTCGCCATGATAGCAAGCTTCGATGGCACATGACCTAAAAGTAGCCTTTTTTCAACTTTTCTCGATTGTACACCGAAAGATAGCCCACTCCATGTTTTCACCAGGTTCGCTCTTGTTTTTGGGTGGGCTATCTCTCGGAATATTACGATAGTCTTTTCCTAGCTTATTTTGCAGGAAAACATTAGCATCGCGCATTGTATAAAAAAGCTAATGTCCACAAGAAACTGAGCAACTTCAACTTATCGCATCAAGACAAGGCCTAACCTATCGTCTGCTTCCTTTCTCCACTTTTCTCTCGCTCTTTTTCTTATTTTTTTTTCTTTCGGGACCAGCAACGTGGACGTTTGTTATTTGCCGCGGTCTTTATCTCCCTGATGGACCGAGCCCTCACTCATCCGTAGATCTACGGAATGTGTGTCCAACCAGCTCGCGTGCCGCGTCCCCAAATGTGGTCCCTCGACTTCCGCCCGACAACCCAACAGAAGCGTCTCGCCGTCGCCTGCCGTGATTCTGGCGGTGCGGCGGCGGAGGCAGATGTGGCAGGTGCCCGTTCCGCCGTAGCGCACTCGGCTCGACGGTTCATGGAGTTTCGGCAGCCCGAACCGGGGATGCCACGACGATGGCGACTTTTGCATTCGCTCGTGCTTTTCGCTGGAACTTCTACAACCGACCGCCGGGACGCGGTACGACGTGCCGGCTCCGCGACGTCGTTGTTGCCAGTTCGGACCATCTTTGTATGCGTGGGCGGGACGGGATGCTAGCCGCCGGTCCACAAACCTCACTCAATTGAGGCTCCCCTCCACTTCCTCAAGGAAGGCGCGAGGGCCGGCGCTGGCCATCGCGAGAGCCTAGGCCACCTATCTGTCGTCAAGATTGGCCAGCGCGGCACTCGCGCCTTCCTTGAGGAAGTGCAGGGAGCCTCAATTGGAGTGAGGTTTGTAAAAAACACCAGTTGAGGCACATTCTGGACATCGTGGTAGAGCCTTTTAAGGGACGCCGTACTCCCGAAAAGCGTTTTAACCCACGATACGTCTGTGGGCTGGTTTTGCTATCTAGAGTAATTAATATCTGTGATGCAGCTTTCTCACTGAATTTAGCGGAGAAGCAAGATGCAGGGTCTGTCATCTGTGTGTTAGCCTCTCAAACAGGCTTGAGAGTTCCCAAAAATGAGAGAGCAATACTACTGAAAGAGGTCTGAATTTGTAAAAAAGAATTCCGAGACCATTACACTTCTGAGGTTTTAGAAGTATCAAAAAGTCGAAGGCCAGGACTACTGACAACGCTTACTACATTTCTCTACTTTATGTGCAGATTTGATGTAAGTTTTATTTTTAAAACCTGCCTGGATTGGCCACATTTGTCAGAAGGTCCACTTTCCTTTGAGAAAAATTAAAAATGCAATACTTATCCTTTGAGATGCATTTTTTAGCTCGGAGTCCAAAATAGGACGTATAAAGGCCAAAAATGACTCCTACTTTGAAATTAACATAATGGTGACATCAGAATGAAATCCACTTTTTAAGCCCCTCACCCCTTCACAATCGGAGGGAAGAAACACAAAGGAGAGGTGTGCACATATCGCTGCCAACACCTCCAGTCACAATCAGTTGTGAAATGATAAATTCTGGAAAGATCAGTTGTGAAACAATCATCTAATACTAGATTTTTATCAGTTGTGAAACAGTGAGTTAATTGCACTAGATTCTGAATTGTGTTAAGTCTGCAGATTTGCGACCTGTATATTAACTTAGCCCCATAGTTCTTTGTATTTTTGCTCGGTGTTTGTTATCTAGCAAAGTATTTACACCCACATCCTTTATTCTGAGATTTCAATACCTTTGGGGCCACAGGCAGTTGGATGTATGTTGGGCTATGAAACGAGACCAAGGCAGACAGCAACAGCCAGACATAGTACACACTTGTTAGAACTTGGGAAGGTTAGCACCACTCCTGAAAAATAGCTTTCATTATTGCCTCGCAACACTATGTTGCTGAAGGTCCTACCGCACAGAAACGATAAGTTTTATGGTTTCTGGTTTCATAAAAAAAGTTGTAAAGTGTCGTCACATATTGTGGCAGTTCTCTCCACAAGAACAAAGTCGAGGCACTGCACGCTTGCCAGCCAATTGTGTGGAGAGGAGAGGCATGTTTTCTCACGTTCGGGCCTGTTTATCTACAGTCATCCAAGATCAGCATGGGTGATTCAATCAAGGCCTAGCGTCAGCCTGGTATGTGCCCGGCCTTCACACGGACCCCGGAGCCCACGGCGGAGGAGAATCCACGCCCTTCGCCCTAGTCTGTGCTGTCAGTGTTGTATGTGTGGCAACTGTGCGAGATGTGCACCCATCCTGACGATTCGCACATTCCTTGGTCCGACGTGTGTCTGCGTGGGGGACACGTTGGAGAATACTGCCACAAACGTTTGGGTACCTTTTTTGATCCCTTAGGGGTCTTTCGTCTGTTAGTCTGTGGTATAGCGCTGTGAAAAATGGTGTTACGATTTTAGTTGCGGGGGTATGCTTGGTCGGAGATGTTTGCGCTCAGTTGAATTCCCCGTTTCAGATTTGCAGAAATTGGTTTTGTGGGGTTCAGCACCACGATTTGTCACAAAGGTGTAGCTAAGAGGTGCGCTTGTTTTGTGAAAATGTGCGACAAAACCCAGCCTCGTTGAAAAGTGATGTTTTGGAAGTATTATTTTTTATGAGGAGTTACCTTTGCTTTCTGCCCAGGATAAGAGACTGCTATGGTCTCTTATCTCCAGTTAACAAACACAAGAAAGGAAGAAGTGATTCAATTGCTTTGTTCTCTTTCCTTGTTTTGTGAAACTAAACTGCTCAAGGCCCACTGCAATATTTTTTTTCAATTTGATGTGAAATAGGCATAATCCACTGGAAAAGGGCTTCTTTCTTTGCTCTTTCGACCGAAGTAAGACTTGCCACGGACATTCTCACAAAACAGAGTCCAATCTAGCTGCACCCTGTGAAACCAATTTCTTTGATTTACCTCGAGTAGGTTTGATCTATCAGCCCATGCCATGGAATGATTCTTCTATTATTGAATGAGTGGATGTTCTTCCAAAGCGACGCTCATGTTTGCTCACTTAATCTAGAGGAAACTGAGTGGAGGTGTAACTGTAGGGACAGTTGTATGCAGCAGCTGTTGAGTGGCTGCAAGTCGTTGTTCCCTTGTCTGGCAATGACATTTGCAGACTAATTTATTTGTACATAAATGTGCCACTTTTCTGTTCCCGTGTAGCCCGATTCATGGAATAAAGTTGTAATGAATGTTAACTTAGTCTCTGGTCTCTGCATTCCTACTTTTCATGCCTGGCTAATTTCAGTAGGCCTTGCACATATTTGCCTCGCCAGTAAATTGCAGTGTTTGGTAACAGTATCAAAAATTAGGAAGTGTTACCTTCTCCATGTTTGATTCTAAAATTACTTCTATGCTAATAATCTGCTGAACTGTAAACAAAATAAAGCCCTCACATAAAGAAAATTCAAGGTGTGGTGCGGTAAAGGTGCTGATAATATTTCACATTCGCCTTCCCGCATTTTCAAAAAGCGAACAGTACTTTTCCTTTGGGAACAGCAACCTCTCGAAGCAAGTGACTACGCTAAATCGATGAGACACCCTCACCCTCCCGCAAAGCCCCCACTCTTTTCACTTTGCAGAGAAAATGCCGGAGAGAAGGAGATGAGGCGAGGGGGAGGACTCGCATACTCTTTCCTCTCGACGTTCGCTCTGCTAAGCAGAAAAGGAGGAGTGGTTTGAATGCAGAGGGGAAGCGAGAAGGAATCGTGTTTTAGTTTTCACTCTAGGTGGCGCAAGCTACCTCCTGTATAAAGGGTACAGCAGTTAACATTCATCCATGTTCGGCAGCTCAGTTTCGTTTTCGTGTTTCGTCTGTTTTACCCGACTATATGCGAGAGGTCAAAAGCCAGGTCCGTCGTAGCACGCGGGATTCGTGTATTCACCAGGCAACGTAAAATCCCAAACTTCTATTACATAATACATTGCTTGTGCGGAGAGTTCGGCGGGCCCGCGTCCAATCGACGTAAAATGCGGGTCATCCCATTAACCGGTGAGAGATGCATAACGGCTCCATTGAATTCTCTCACTTAGTTTAGCGTTTCTGAAGACTAGTCTGCTAGCCTGGCAATTGCCTTTTTAATGCGTTAGAATTTATTGCCCTAGCTGGTGCATGCAGCCGTCTTTGGTTTGGACGGTTGTGGTTTGGACGGGACTGGTTTCGTGAGCCGTGGCGCAGTTTTCCTCCGATAACGATACCCGATACACCGCCGCCGCCTTTGCGCATGCATTCTGTCCTTATCAGGGATATCGAAGGTATCAGAACGATCTACTTAAACTCTTTTTTGGGGAGTTAGGTCGTTTTTCGAGCACACGGTTCCGAAATCATGGAACGGTGCAGCTGGTCCGTTCCGTGAAACCGTACGTGAAATTTGACATATTTTAGCGAATCGTGAAACTGGCACCATATAAACGATGATTGCGTGACTGGCAGCGCCATCTTCTAGTAACCATGTGAAACGTTCTGCAGCGTGCAAATCCGTGGCGGCTCGAGTTTACGGTGTACGACTGATGTAAACAAGACGGCCGACGTAACATTTACCGGTCGGAATTTCAAGACCTGGTGACGCTAGATGGAGTAAGAAGTGCCTGAACGACCGCAAAGGTAGGTGGTGTCTCTCCGTCATCTTGAACTTGAACGGTCGTTCACGTCGTGTCCCGTCGTCTAACCAAATCATCTCGTCTGGCTCGCGGTCGCCCCGGCAGCTATAAAGTACTAGCCCGCAGATCGCATAAAAATTTACTAGCATGCCCAGTTTACAGCATTCACAATTGCTTAGCATTGTGAGCAGTCCTCGAAATGATTTGGTTCAACCCGTTGCAGTTTCGGTTTCGTTTTTGAGCCGGGTACGAGATTGACGTTTCTCGTCCCGTAGCGCACACAACGGATTTTTCAATAACAGTTTAAAGTATATTTTTTAAACTACCTAGAACAATGAAAATGTAAAAAAGTTAATTCAAACTTTTACATCTTTGCTAGTGGTTCCCATAGTTCCCTAACTTAGCACCGAAGCAAAAAAAAAAAAGCGCTAACTTTTTTGTTCTTTTTTAAACACCAAGATGAAGTTCTGTTTGACAAGATAAGTTAATTGGCACCAGATGTGGGCTTTGTTAGATGATACATTGACGACAGTATCCCGCGCATGCTCCAAAATGGTTTGTCGGAGTCTCTTGTAAGTTTCATAAAATCGGCGGCGTCTGAGCTACAGCGTAGGGAAGTATATTAACAACTATTGGTCTGACATATACTGATTAAAGAGCTGTTAGGGTGTGCGGGAAACACACGTGCTTTCGAACACAGCTGCCTTTCAAGAATTCCGAGGCAGGAATTGTAATTATAGGAATGTGTTCAGCGCCTGACCCATTTCACGAATCAGGTCGGTGAAAAGGCAGAGTGGAAGACCGGAGGATTCGGATTACAGTAATGCCCTTATTAAAATATGAAAATCCACACGGGTTAAGGCCGTCACTCAGGGTGTGAAGGGTACAACCGAGCTCGAAGAACCGGCGCTGTACGTATTTTTCATGATAGTCGCAACCAAAATTCAACTGAACTAAATTTAATTCACTAACTCTATAGTCGTGGAGAACGATACAGGGAAAAAGCTACACAGTGTAGCTTGACAAGACCCTGCATCTTAATAACAGATCTGACAGTTTTGACAGCACATAATTAAATTAATAAAAGTAAAAGTGAACGCTCGAACAAAAAGGCTCGGGTACGTATAGACCAAGTATTCGTATATACCTCGTTAAACCAGCGTGAATGTCAGAAAATATGTCTCGGAAAGTCGGTGCCGCGTGAAAATGGCGTAATTTATAAAATATACCTTTGTATACTATATAAAATATACCTGACTTAAAAAAAAAGAAGTAAATGATAGTAAGATTAACCGAACATAAACACAATGTGAGAAACAAACCCAGCTAAAAATTCCCATATATGATCCAATTGAAATTCCAACTGGTTTTTATTGGAACCATTTTGTTTTTGGTGGGTTCCAAATGGAAGCACTGGCCAATTGATCTCACCAATTGGAATTACTTTTTTCCAGTTGGAACCTAAATGGGTTCAAAATAGTTCCCATTGGTTCCCATTGGCAGTGACCAGTTGCAAGGTTGTCCGAAAACCGTAACTGGTACCGATGGGAATTTTTAACTTGGAATGATGATTAGGAGTTCTCTCTGGCGTTCTCTTTGCTAAAGTGGAAAGAGGTGGGAGGAGCTTCTCTTGAACTCTAATGTAACTGAATGAAAAGTGGGTCTGAAACTGAAGTGATGTTCACAGAGAGTTTAATGACATCAAAAGTATTGCACGAGAAACAGTTCGGAAACGGGTCCCAACAATCTTTTTTTTTTTTTTCGAAATATATATATATTATATATTATATATTTTATATATATATATATCGTATTTACGGTGCGAAAGTTGTTTGCAAGGTCGTGGGCGGTTTTGCTTGTTTAGTTTTGTTGTGTATTTGAGTTTGAAACTGAGGACTTCCACCGTGTGTATAAAAGTGTCACATTCGGATCGTGTGCGCCCCTATATTTTTTTTATTTTTTGTTGAGGGAGGAATAGTTAATAAATAACTGGAATAATGGCTGATCCACGCTTTTGCATCTTGCACGTTCCCTTTGTTAGGTTGTAAAATGCATGTATTTCATGGAAAGCAAATAAAGAATTATTATTAGTACACGTTATTTTACGTTGATGGCGTCCCCCATTTTGTTCTGGTTCTTGCGCAATGTGTAAATTTTTCTTTTTCGTTTTCCATCGTAGTTTTAGGCTTTAGCATCATGATGAATCAAAAGCGTGTATGAATGGTAAGATTAGGTATGAACTGAAGAGCGATGCAAAAAGGCATTGTACTGTAATAATTTAGAGCAAAATAGTTGTATCAAAAAACGCCATAAAATGTACAATTCTGCGGTAGGTTATAAAATCAATTTCATGTCATTTGACATCGTTACACTGTGACACGCAAAAGCACATGGCGATAAAGTTTAAAAACGCAAGCCAACTGGTGTACGAGTTTCACACATGCGACTACAAAAAAAAAAGTACGCACAATATGTTATTTTTATCAACATGCTCATTCTTCCTGGTATAGGCCCAGACTCGTGTTGGTCTCTCTTTTGATCGTCTACAGCACATACGTCCGTGGTCGTTTCTACTGGTCCTCTGTCCGTTTGGTCAGTGTGTGGTGGAGTTTTTCTTTCTACGTTGGCGATATATCTGATTTAAATAAAATCTTCAGCTGAAGCCACTGAGAGCCTTTATAAAAGCCGCTATCATACACCTCAAAAGTCTAAAGCCTAGATGGAGGTGATAAGTAAACGACGTATTTAGTATAAAATATCAACTCGTAGCGCAGCCCAGCTATATACACAGTCGAGGGAGATTCAAAATTACCTCTCGCTATGCACCAATCTCGAATCAAGAAAAACGAGAATATACGTCAGAACATCCCAAGCTATCCCATAATACTTGTATAAAAGCTGTATTGTAACAGCAAGGTACATTTCTCACATTAGAACAGACCCGTTACGAAACGCCCTACCGAAGAGAATCCTGGGAACTGGCGCTGTGTAGAACATGCTGCAGCAGACGACGGAGGCAACGCAGACGAACGCAGACGCGCAACGGCGCGCCGTCCTTTTTATCGCTTCCTTCGGTGCCACACATATGGTAGATGCTGCGGGAGCAAGGAGGAGCATACAGGACGTTCCCATCTTTCAACGCGCCTTCGCAGGCGGCCTTTTAGGAGTTTTGCAACTGCTCTATTCGCCAATTTCAGTTTATTGACGTCTTTTTCTTCTTCTTTTCTTTTAAATTCCCGGAGCCGGCATGTGCGACGGCACCCTGCTCTCGTGGAGCGTTTTCTTCCAGGAAGAGGAGGAGATGGGAGCGTGCGGTGACGTCAGGGCGCCGAGCTCTGATTGGTAGGATTAGTGGGTAAAGCCGCTGTCTCTCTCTAATCGGAGCGAGGAAGAGCGCGGTCATCCATGCATCCTGGATGGATGCATGGATGAATACGGCTGAGCCCTTTGGATCGGGCGGTAGCTTACCGCCACCTAGCCACCTAGGCTAACGCAGCACTCGAACGCCACACTCCGCGCGAGAAGCAGACGACGATTTCTGGCTATAGCTCCGATTGGATGGGGGCAACGGGCAGAGACAAAAGCAGCTATAGTCTCTGTCTCTATGCACTAACCTTTTCAATCAGAGCTCGGCGCTCTCTGACGACACCGCACGCTTTCGTCTCCATAAGTTTCTCCCAACTTTCTGTGGCATCTTCGACGAGAGGATATAGCGCTCGCGTGCACGGCTTTCATCGGCCTTCATGCACGCGTCCCCACACCCTGGACCGGAGCCGACTGCGCGTACACAGAAGTTGACTGCAAACACGGTTTTCGTTCCGGTGACACGAAAGCAGTGCGGTCCTAAGGGGGCGAAGGGGCGACCGCCCCCCCCCCCCAAATCGATCGCTTTTTATAATTTTTTTATTTTACAGCCAATATTTTTTTTATTTTGCGCCTATATTGCGAGCAAGGTTTATGCGTGCTGCGCATTTCCGACTTGCAAACAGTGGGACTAATAAAAAAATCTTTATTCACAAAAACGTGGATGTCCCTTTTTTGTTATTTAAGCAGCAATTTCGCCCCCCTAAAACCAATGTCTGGGACCGCCACTGCACGAAAGGGACGACGGTTGGCTCCCCAGAGTTGCACACAGAACGAGGAAAGGACGCTCGCGCGGTACGCTGCGCGAAACTGTTAACGCGAAACAAACAATCGCCGTTTTTTTCCTTAAAATTTAAAGCCTTCAAATAGTCAGTTACAGGCTAAAGAAAGTATTCCAGGGAAAGGAGGGCTGGGGAGCAGGAAGCAAACGGAATGCCGGAGGGGAGAGAAGGAAACCTCCTCCTCTCTCTAGCATTCCGTCCGCTTCCCCCTCCTCAGACCCTGTCCCTCAGAAAACTTTTCTTAACCTGTGACTGAGTACTACTATAGTGTGGTAGAAAGTGTTCACGTAGTGCACTAACCTAAGCGCTCAAATCTGGTGCCCGAGAACAAACACTCTTTTAAAATAAATCTGAAAAAAAAAATCGCTGATATCATGTTTGCGCTAACTGTGTCGTCCAGTGTACAATAGTAATACAGCAAGCAGTGTAAACGAGCACGCCTTGCTTCGTAGTCGTAGCACGAACTATATATATATATATATATATATATATATATATATATATATATATATATATATATATATATATATATATAAAAAAAAAGAAACCCAATCGCGCGGTGTGCATTCCGCGGATGTGGCTTCCCCGCAATGTACCAGGGACGGCGGAGAAGAGCCCTCAACGGAGCTAAGCACGCCCAAACGCTCCTCGAAGTATCCGGGAAAGTTCGGAGCACATCGCAACATTCCCGTGCAAAGGTCGGTTCGAACGGTACGCTATTCGGATCGATAACCGAGCCGAGAGAATTCGCACATGCCTACATTTTCTCGTAATGTACGTCCACCATTATCTATTTCTTATTGCGTTTCCAAAATGTTCATATGCGACAACACAATCTTCACAATGTCGGCTGCCATCCATATCCCTCTTCCTGTTGGGAGAGGTGACCGACAAAAAAAAAGTGAACGGCCAAGTAAATCAAAATTCATCCTGCGCTCCATTCGCAGAGCACGCGTTTCGCGGTAACAGTGTCGAACGGAACTGTTCCTTCTTGGTGGTCCCTGGGCCTGCCACTGTCCTACGATGGACTGCACCCAAACGTACGAGCCGCCAGCTCCAATCACGAGCGAGCGAGCGAACCACGTGGTCGCTCGCTCGTATGATCTCTAACTGAAACGTTCACATCGGAGCAATGTACCACGTTGTTCTACGCTAGCACCGTATCGTGATTGGGCGTAGCGGCACGTATGTATACCTCTGGCTGCAGCCCGCCGTAAGGTAGACAGACAGCGTACAGTCACCGAGTCGCGCGCCTCACGTCACCAGCGGCGTCTGGTCGCCCGCGTCTCCAAGCCCGCCGTCAGCCGTCGTCCGGCGCGTCGGCGGGGTCCCCCGTCCATCAGGCGGTGTGGGGCAGCTGGAAAGCGGCGGTAGCGGCGGTGGCTGCGGCAGCCGCTGCCGCAGCGGCGTTGCTGGCCGTCGACGCGTCGGACGGCTGTCGGCCCCTGCTCGGGCATGACCGGAGGCAGGCGATCCCGCGGAGCGTGGGCAGCACGTACTTGAGCGTCGTCCGTGTCCACGGCGCACGTGAAGAAGAAGTACCACCGGGCGCTCGGGCTTGAGGTCGGCGAACAAGCGACGAAGGAACTCCCTGGCCGCTTTGGGGTCTCCCGGAGGCCCCCGGAAGGCGGGGAAGTAGGCCCCCAACGGGTGCCGCTCGATCTTCTGCTCGAGCAGGTCCTTCTTGTTCAGCAGCAGCAGGAGGTGCGACTCGGCGAACCAGGGGCTGGACACGATGGTGCTGAAGAGGTCCCGGGTCCGCTCCATCTTGGCAGGGTCGTCGTAGTCCGATAGCGGCGCCACGAAGATGACTCCGCTCACGTCCTCGAAGCAATGGATCCACTTCTTGGGCTCGGAGCGCTGCTCGCCCACGTCCACCAGGCGCACGGGGAACTCGTCCAGTTGGAAAGCGTACTCTAAGACGCCCCGGGACGGTGTCCGCACGCGCAGGTAATCCTCGCGCGACGGCACGTAGCCCGGCCGCGTGACCCGCTGCACGTCGGGCAGGAACGGGGGCAGTCCGCCGTACTCGGAGCGCCGGGCGTAACACTCGCGCACGCCGTCGTCCTCCCAGAGCCGGCGCAGGGCCTCGGAGACCGGCTCCGTGAGCGGCGGCTCGAGGGACTCGCAGCGCACGGCGGCCAGCAGCATGGCGTTCTCGGCGTTGGACGGGTCGCTGTACGCGATGCCCAGGGCATCCATGGCGCGCACGATGCGCTGCATGGTGCGCCCAGCAGCGCCTGGAAGACGCTGCGTACGTGATCGGCCCGGTCGGCCCGCGCGTCGCCTTCCTGGATGAGGCGGATCTGCTTGAGGAAGGTCGTCTTGCCGGCCTCTTCGGGCCCCAGCAGCAGGAACTTGCTCTCGCGGCCAGCCTCGAAGCGCTCGCGGCTCAGCTGCCGCTCGATGCGCTCGTTGACGCGCTTCTGCAGCTTGGCCTCCTCGCTCAGGCAGCACGGCACCGGCGGAGCCATCGGCGCCGAGCAACAGGTGCTCGCTGCTCCCGGGCTTCTGCAACCGGCGTCGAGCGCGTCGTCTGCTGCGGGGGCGGTTGTCGTTGGTGGAACGCGAGGAAGCCGCCGCTCAGCACCGCCGTCCTCGACGTCAAACGCACACCTTCCCCAAATACCGCCCGAGAAAAGCCACTAGCGCAACGAGCACCGAAGAGGAATAAGCAGTTCTCATTACAGGTGATGGAGAGCGCAGACGTCGGAGATAGCGGAGAGGTGCGCGAGCGGCGAAGCGCGGCCGGCGCGGCTTGGAGTTCCAGGTGGCAGGTACTAAGAGCAGTGCTCATAAGCCTGCGCGGTACGTCATCGTTAGGACCTTACCCGACCCGCCCCAAGCGGCTAACACACTAAACTCAATGAGAGTAGGCGTCGAAGTAGCAGACGCACGCGTCAAGGTGTCGCTCAATGTTAGTGAGTTGTGAGACGCTGCAAGGCCAAGGGACGCGCGTGCGGCGACGCGGACGCGGGCCAGGCGGCGCTGCGTCTATAATTTACTGATGACATGCCAGGTGGGCTGCGCTAAACTACGCCGCCGGCCTGACTTGGGAGCGCAGCTTGTTGTACATCCTAGCTGTAAATTTGCGGGGCAAAAAACGTTCGATCAATTACCACCGAGAATTCTGTTTAATGCAAGAAAGAGGAGCCGTACAGTATTGCGAGTTAAATCTGAACGCTTTTTGTCGTTTACGAGCGCGGCGAACGAGTAGAGGAATGAGTCTGGCAACATTGAGCGACGCGCTGCCGTACGCGTTGCCGCCACTGACGCTGATACGGCGATAATACGATTCCCAGGTCCCAGGCACGTCCCTCGTTGACAGATCTCCACGCAAGGTAGAGTACAGCCGTTTAATTCTTTCGGTATAATTGTGGTTTAGCTGATTTCGGGCGTATATGCGTCACACGCAGCAATGGTGAGCTTTCGTGTAGCTTGGCGAGCTGGTCCAGATCGGCTCCGCGATCGGAGGCATGTCGGGCAGATTTGACGATGGATGCTTGGATTGCCGATCACAGCATGCCCCCAGCGACACACCCCGACGCTGTTATCTTCCCCGTAGAAAGCAGTGATAAGCACCTGCGTCCAGCCGTTTGCACCTCCCTCCCTCTGAAGGACCATCGGACGGACGAACGGCTGCGGTAGTGCAGGCCTGCCAATGCACCGCGCCCATCTCCCGTAAAAGCTAACCGGCTTTGATCCGGAAAGTACAAACGGTTGGTAAACTAATGTCTTTCGTTAAAATAAAAAAATAAAAAAAATGAAGAAGAGAGAAGCACCACTTAAGACAGCTGAAGGAACTAAAGCATGATCCTTTGAAACGGGTACGAGTCAAAACCCTCGTGCGTGAAACGAGCGCTCACTTTTTGTTTCTCACTTTTTTTTTGTCTGACTCGCTTCTCAAGCGTTTGTTTTTTTCTTGATCGCGCGGAGATGTAGTCCGAGGCAGAAAACCGCGTATCCGAAATGCCCCGGCATTGCTTCGTTTCAAGTACGATCGATGGAAAGTTCCACTAAACGGGAAAACGTACGCATCGAGGCGCGGCTTCGTCCGTCCTCCGTGCTTGTAGCGGAGAAGCAGACGTAGTGAGGCAATGCAGGATGGTTGGATTTTCCGCAGCAGCCAGTTGCAGGTTGCTCCTCCCACAAAGCCTTCCACTCGTTCCACTTTAACAATGTGAACGCTGGAGAGGAGGTGAGTTCCTCCTCACCCTCTTTCCAGCATTCGCCCCGCTAAAGTGGAAAGAGTGGAGCGCAAAGTGGGAGGAGCTTGTCCTGCACGTTTAGCCTGTCCCGCGTCATACCTGGTGTTTCTGCAAATACTTTTAAAAATTCTTACGGATATGATGCTTGAGAAGAAAAAAGACTCTTAGAGAACAAACTGACAACCACGGCAGATGTCAGGGATTGCAAAAGAACACAGTAATCAGTAAAATAATTACCTTTTCAATTCATGAAGATAAATATATGGTTCCAATTAGAAACTTGCTGAGCATCATCGAAAACCCCTAAAGTCAGTCAATTTTAGGAAGACGAAGCACGTGCAAAGTGTGAGGGTGGGCTAAGTTCTTACTCGTGCAGCAGGCGAAAGGCTGGCGATGCAAAAAGCGGATGATTCTAATACTGCATTATTCGCATTGCCAGCCTTTCACCTGCTGCACAAGTAGAAACATTAGCACACCTTCACGCTTCACACATGCTTCTTCCTCCTAAAATTGTCTGACTTTGGGCTTGCTTCAGACGGGTCAGCTTTCCCTAGTGCGACGCGAATCGCTCAGATTGCGTCCGGCTCGAAAAGGACGGACAACTCAGAGACGTATGGAAGCGGCAGCAGCCAATGAGGGACGCAATGTTTTCACGTGACACCCCGTGCCGGTGATGATAACAACTAAAAACTTGGTTCTGGTTTGAAATCATTTGTTTTTAGGAATAAACCGTTGTCAGAAAGAGGAGTTAGTATTCTCAATGCCATTTAAATGTATAAAAGCATGTTTATAGCGCATAACTGTGTGTCTAAATAGTCGAGAAAAATAAAATTTAATGATGATGGCAACTTGCAAGCAATTGGTTGCTGCGTGTGAATGCGGTGGCCCTTGTTGCTTGTGTTGCGACGTCAAGTTGCTGGGAGAAATTGCCCCATCTGAAGCGGGCCTTAGTATTCTCAACGCCATTTAAAGGTACAAAAACATGTTTATAGGGCATAACTGTGTGTCTAAATAGTGCGAGAAAAATAAAATTCAATAACAATGATGGCAAATCGTAGCAATTGGTTGCTGCATGTGAAAGCAGGCAGCCCGTGTTGCTGGTGTAGCGACGATGTCAAGTCCTGACGTTTGCCATGGCTAGTACCAAAAACTACTGTTTTGGGGAACGGTTGCTATGGTGACCTCAGTGTACTCTATGGAATACACAGACTTCGAAGCACAGCGTCATGGTGGCACTTTGCCATACTCTATGTTATTCGCCTCGAGATTCGATCGGCACGGCTCATCTGGTGGAAAGCAGAACTACACTTTGTTTTACGCTTACTTAGAGCAAAACGAATGCTACGGACGCGAGGCCAAGCCATGGGAGGCACCAATGCAGCGCTCACGCACTGGAATCAACTGCTAAGAGCTCGTGCTCTGTACCCTTAACCGTGCTCTGTGCCGTTAGTGTGGATGCTTTGTCTCCACCCGCATTGTGGACAGAAGGAATCACCACATGCCTTATAGAGAGCCATGGATAAACAAGAGCACGCTTCCCCTAAATTCAGTCTGGGTCTCGAGGTGAATACCCCTTCATGTCAGTGTTACCAACTGTTTTTTGCAGAAAGAACCTACAGCCACCTTTGAAAAGCCCTACATGCTGACTGAAACAGGGGCGGATCCAGAACTTCGTTTTGAAGGGGGGGGGTATTTGTAAGGTACTATTCTCCCATTCTCTCTTGTGCACCGGAGGGTCCACCCATGGCAAATTGCCCTCCGAGGAGGAGGGGAGGGTCGACTTTGTTTGGGGGGTGGGCCCCCCCCCCCCCCATCACCCTCCCCCTTGGATCTGCCCCTGGACTGAAATGGTGTTACGTAGCCACGGAGATAAGCGAACATTGCTGACTGGGAAGGACAGTCGTCTTTGGCTCATCGCCCCTCCCTGCGATTGCAAGCCATTGCCATAAAGCGTTTTTTTTTATTTACTTTTTTTTTATTGCACATTGATATTCCTATTATTTTCACCCGATTTGCCTTTGATTTTAGGTGGGCTATCACTTGGCATATTACGGTACTTTGCAACCCTGCTAAGGACCGCCCTGTGCCTCCCCTGTGCAGAGGATGCAGTTGGTGGACGTGAAGGCGTGGCTGGACACGGTGGTGCGGTGGGCGGCCGAGAGCCCCGGGGAGTTCATCTACTACGTGCTGCTGGGCCTGTCGCCCTTCTTCCTCATCAGTGCCTTCCTCTCCTGGAAGCTGGCCAAGCACCTCGAGGCAGAGGACAAGCGCAAGAAGCAGCGCTCCAAGAAGAAGGCCAACGTTGCCGAGACCAGGAGAACCAAGTCCGACTAGGCTCGGTCCCCTTGGGACGACCGGGACCAGGTGTCAGGGCCTCTTGGACAAGAACTTGGACTAGGATGTCCAATTCTGACTAGACTAGACTTGGCCCTCTTGGAAGACCGGGACAAAGTACCTGGACCAAGTGCCAGGACCTCTTGTGCCAGGATCTGACCAGACTTGACCCTCTTGGTTGACCAATACCAAGTACCAGGACTTCTTGGCCAGGATGACTGAGTCCGACTAGGCTCGACCCTCAAGACAAGGACGTGGACTAGGAGGACCAAGTTTGACTAGAATCAGCCCTCTTGGATGACTGGGACAAAGTACAAGGACCAAGTGCCAGAACCTCTTGTACCAGGAGGCTTGAGTCTGACTAGACTTGATCCTCTTGGAAGACCAGGACGAAGCACTGGAACTATGTACGAGGACCTTTTGTACCAGGAGGCCCAAGTCTGGCCAGACTTGATCCTCTTGGTTGACCAGGACCAAGTACCAGAACTTCTTGGCCAGGAGGACCAAGTCTGACTTGGCTTGATCCTCTTAAAAGACAAGGACTTGGACTAAGAGGATCAAGTCTGACTAGACTCTGTCCTCCTGGTCAACCTTCAGGCTGCCACTGCACTGGTCCGAGCTGCACTGTGAAATGGCTTGGTGGTGACACCTCTTGACCGCCACCACTGGGCTGGCTTGCCTTACATGGAAGGCGCCTCCCGTTTCATACCACTTCAGAGACTGCGTTGTCGAGGCTTGGACGTCCACAAATTGCCATATTTACTCAAATAATTTTAGCGCCGTTTACGAACAATGCCAATGCACCCACTTCTGCTTGTAGTACCAGTTCTTGAAATCTACCAAAGAAGCTCTACTAATGATGAGGCAGAGATGTAGGTTCCCTTGGAGAAATGATATCTGCACTTCAACACTGAGCACAGAGTTTCAATTGTCTAGAATTCACTGGAGATATCATTTTCGGGAAGGAACATTTTCTGGGGCTCATTCTGTTGATATCAATGAATAGCTACAAGCGGGGGTATGTTCGTAAACAGTGTGCAAACTATTAGAGTCAACATGACAATCTGTGCAGACTGTGCCCCTTCTGTTTTTACTTGGAAGCACTATGTCCGAGACTGTCTCAAACGAGATTGTTGCTCACTTAATTTTGTGCAAGTCAACCCAGCCATTTGATGGGAGACCGCCCATCTCAGCGCTTTGGCAAGGCACCGTGTCGTGGGACTTTATGAACTACCGCAAGACGTTTTGACAACCCTGTGCCATGCAATACGAAACACCACACCTGCTGCTGGTCAAATGTTAGCTTTGTGGCTTCACTGCTGCAGTGGTCAGAAAGTACAAAGACTAGCACAAGTGAAATGAGAAACTATTGTTGGGAACACATCCATGCTCTATCCTGTCCATCAGTTTCATGCATTCTGTATTATTTTGTTTACTTCAGAAGCAGCATGGTAATCTTTTTAGCATGACCTTGCAGAGTCTAGCCTGGCTAGTCCTTCAAGGATAGATGCAAGGGTGCTTGGAAGACTTAGAAAGGACTGCTGAGAATCGTCTCTGCCCAGCCTCCAAAGTGTCCATGAGTGTCTTTGGAGGGAGGGTGCCACTAAGCCAGTCTGATATTTCAGTTGCACAGAACAAATACACCCGAGCAAATGCTATTGATTGGGACAAACGCTTTACATTTCTGTCGCACATTTTTTTTTACCATCTCCGATACATTTAAAAAGGTTTGAATGTGAAAGGCGTGCCAGACTTGAAAGTTGCACGGCTAAAATTCACCCTCCCCCGCTTTCCTTTTGTACATTACGCATTCCATGGAGCTACTTCTACGCTACTTTATGTTTCTACAATGTTTCGAGAGAAGCCTTTGAGTCCCACTTTTTACATTTAATGCTGGAAACGTTTAAGACGATTCGGTGGCAAGTTGGAGGTCGTATGCCGCTCTTTGTGCAAATTATTTGTGTGGGATGTATTTTTGCTCTTAGCTGAACACCAGATTTTGAGGTGGCAAGTGGCAGGAGAATGGACGGTACTAGCCAAGGCACCGGAGAAACGATCCCAACGAAGAATACTGCACAGTATTGGCGCAGTTTCTTGGCACATAGCCCCAACATTGTTTCCACTTTTGTAGACGCCATTCACACCCACGCAATAAGGCAGACATTACCGAACTAAATTGCACTTTAGCAGTCTACCTAAAAAAGAGTGGCAATCTGGTTGAAACGTTGCTGTTTTTTGTCTGATAAGAATGTTGAGCCTCTACGAATAATAGGCTTCGAAAGCTGAACAACTTTAGCGATGACGAGAAATTCCAAATGTGGGGGCCCAAGGAAACGTGCTTCGCAAATCGATCTACAGTTACTACGTTCGATTTGCCTTCACCCGGGTTCACACAATCATATTTTATTTACAAGCGCAGCCCGTCTTCAATCGCGCGCTGTAAGTATACACTGCCCCGCATTTTTCTGCACCGGTATAGGCTGCTGCAGGTAAATCAAACGCAGCAAGGTTTGCAATTTTTGTGTGGACGAGCGTTTCTGGTTCTTTTGGGGTTGACTTGTCGGGGGTATGGCGACGCGGGCCTTTGCGTGCCTGCACAGTCTGTTCAATACGGGGATGAATGTGCGTGCGATACTCTCGTTGCAAACGTTGCGGCTTGGCAACAGTCCGAGACACACTGGATGTACGAAGCACCGATTAAACGCCGTTTTACAACCGCCGTCTCTTACTCTCGCAGGGCACGACACCCTACTCGATAAAAAGTGCCGGCAGCACAATGACTGTATTCACTGACGGAGCGAGAACAGCAGAGCATGCCTCTCGAATGCCAACCTCCAGCACGTGCTATACGCCTTCCGGCATGCTTTGACTGCGCGTGCATGCTCGAGCGTTGTCTAAGGTACGAAGCTCGTGCGAGAGGCGGGACAACCGAAGCTAACCCTGCCATTCTCACCATGTTAGTGACAAACTTCGTGCTTTGTGATGACTCACCCTTGCACAGAATTGCAGTACTATAAACAAGATCCACCATAATTCATTTCAACTTCTGTTTGCTATTTATTTACAGTACCTTATATTGCTAGGGGCTCATGAGCCAGTAGTGATAATAGTCCTTCCAAGATTAAAAACACAATTTCAATCATTCAATCGGTACCTTACAGTTCTGCGTCTTTGGGCAACTAAAAAATTTTGGATTTATTGCCAGAAATTTTGATTTTCTAATAATATACTAAGCTCTGGGGAGAGAGACTGGCATTTCACTGCCCCAAAAATCGTTGGCCCTCCTTTTTTTTTTTCTCTAAATAAAGTTGTTTTTTTGTTTTTTTTTATCGCACAAGAATTGTTTTTGCAATTTCGACTAGCCAAGTTATAGATTCCAATTCCTTGTTTTCATTAGAAACCATACTGAAGCTAACGCATGCAAAATAATAAGAGCACGTTGCACGTGGTCTGGAACAACACAGCATAGCTGGAGAGCTCATCAGATTCAAGGAACATACATTATTTCGTGGCATCCACTCTCTCGACAAATGGGTCTTTGGAAATTAATAGTGAAAAAACAACCGCAGCTGTCGCCAAGCTACTGCAACGTTTTTAAAATGGAGGCCATCTGGTACCCTGGACTCCCCGTCACGTGCTGGGAGGAGGCGGCGCCTTCGGAGGGTCCTCTTCATCTTGGTCTTGTATCCGGTACTCCGGGTACTGGGGAAAGCTGATCGGGCCAGCTGCGGAGATGAGCGTGCAGTGTGACTACCGCTCCAGAGTGAAGCACAAGCCACGAGATTACTGCAAAGGACGTTTGCATACTGTGCTCTTTTTCATTAAAGGGGCACTGACACCTCAAAGTTCGTATTTTTTTTTATTGTCTAAAACGATGCACGTTGTAGTCATAGACACGCAAAAAAAAACCAAAAACGCATCGCCAGAAAATTTTTTTTACTTGCGCGCATGTTTGTTTATTTTTGGCGCTTTCCTCTCGCGCTGCTCACCTCCTCGCTTGTTTTGATTGGTGATGTCAAGAATCATGAAATTTAGAAGCTTTGTAGGCGACATTTCTATAACATTCAATAACGGCAATATTAAAACATGTTTTTTAACGCAATTGCGAACGCACTACGGCCCTTCTTTTTAAAATATCAAAGATCGGAGTCCGTTGTGGTGCCG
The DNA here is from genome assembly GCA_037355805.1 of Ixodes ricinus. Classification (NCBI taxonomy): domain Eukaryota; kingdom Metazoa; phylum Arthropoda; class Arachnida; order Ixodida; family Ixodidae; genus Ixodes; species Ixodes ricinus. The sequence continues at coordinate 32,512 of JAZHYW010055253.1, read as the reverse complement.
CCTCCTGGATTTGTATCCTCCCACGGAAAACAGGCGACACCGCTCAAAACTGGTCCGCCGGCGCTCGCTCCTTTCCTCCTCGCTTTGGGTCGCGATGGCAACAGCACGGAGTTGTGAAAGAAAGTGGACTGTCAGGGCTCCGCAATATTTGACGTCAACGCACTGGCGCGGATCGGGCGGGAACTTCGAATTCGGCATTTGGAAATTGTTTTTTTACTTCACAAATACTGAATTCCCAAGTTTCGAATTTTGAAGGTAATGTCCCGGCATCGTTTTCAATCGTTTCGAATAATAATAAAAAAAAAAGATTTTGATGTGTCAGTGCTTTTTTAAAGGTGTACTCCAGTCATTTCTTGAGCTACCCAAACAAATTGCATTTTCTGAATACCTGGACTTTAGTCTTCACGGTATGCTATTTAGCGTCTCGAAACTCAAGATAGCTATTGAGAAAACCGTAAATGAAAATGATGCCGAAACCAACATCTAAATTTCTGCACGCTCTTCGGTGGTGTGACGTCACAAATGGTACACACTTTCGCGGTCGTCTCGGTGAATGAGCGTCCAATCATTATTTTCCCGCCATCAAACGTCTTGTGATCAGAGGGGAACGTGGTTTACTGCCAACGAGGTGGAGGGCCTCGGAGCGATAAACTGGCCGCTGCCATGTTGCACATTTTTGACCACTAGATGTGTGACCTTATAGTTTTACTTCTAGATTTTAACTACGTATCGCGCACAAATAATTTCTTATTGATCTTTAATAACAGTACCAACGAGATAAGTTATGTTTCGTTTGTTTTAAGTCCCAAATGTGCTTTTACGACAAAAATTCGGGCAGCTTCGCAATACCTCTGATAGAGGCCGTCAGTCACGGTGCTGTATTTTGGGTTTTTATCGGAGCTAGACACTGATCTCTGGGGCGTAATGTATTGAAAAAATAGTTTATCATGTTTTTTACAGCAATCGCAAACCAAATTTTTTTCAGTTTTGCGTAAAAGTTTCAGGATTTGGTATGGTCATGTGTCTAGTGTTCAAAATTGTACAACATGGCGGCAGCCAAGTGGGGGCCACTTTTGCCTGGTGAACGAAATGCCAGTTTATCGCTCTAAGCCCCTCTACCTCGCCGTTTACTGCCCATCTTGTACCGTTTCTATCGTCGCACTTCAGTGTTGTCAGTAGGGGCTCTCGGTTTGAGAAACACAATGAGAATGAAATTAAAACGTAATAGCTTCGCAAATTTGTTTTTCTTTTCACACAATTCTGGTGGTGTTGGTACAGCCGTGTCTAACGGTGTGTTGAGCCAATTTCTCTGATCACTCTATTGCCAGAGAGACAGCCAATATGGCTATCTCGCAACAAGCGCTTTAACTATACTCGGTAAGCGGTAACACGCATAAGGCATATAACTCGTGGACCTTGCAGAGACCTCTGTAAACCAAGGCCCACTACCTCAACTCGAAGCCACACGATGCAAGTGCAACCGCTCACCTGATTCTGCACCAGTGATGGCTCCACCTGTCCTTTCTTCCCGTTCCTGGAAGAGGGACGCACGGGCAGGTGAGAAAGAGCGTGCTTTAACCCGACGTGCAGGGAGGAAGCACTTGTCGACTGCTGGACTTTCCAGTTTCACTAAGGTACCCAGAACACGGCTTCAACTGGTGTTTTTAGCGTCCTATCCCTCCCACACGTCAAAAGCGCTCCCGAAGTGGCAACTAATGACGTTTTAGAAGCCACGCTGTCATGCTGTCGGACGTCGCGATCCCGGCAGTCGGTGCTGAGTCTCGGCAAACGGTACGGGCGAACGCTAGTGTTGTCTGTCGTCGCGGCGTCCCAACTCCTCACTGCCGAAGCTTCCGTGGACCGTCGTACCGAAGAGCGACCCTCAGAAGAATGGGCATATGATCTGCTGCGTCCACCACCGCTGTTGCGACACCGGCAGGGTCGCGGCCGGCAAGAGCAGGACACTTCTATCGAGTCATCGAGCGGAAATCGAGGGACCGCTTTTGAGGACGCGGAAAACACGCCAGTCAGAGTCGCTTCATCGGGTTCCGAGCTGGCTCGCTTGAGAGGCACGGGGCTACCAACAAGGGAGGCCCATTTGTTTGCGTGCTCCCTTAAAGAGCATGGAACGCCGACGTAATAGGAGCTACGGAGACCCCGCTCACCACTAAGCTCGTTGTTCTACTGTGACGAGTGGGTGAGTGGGCAAGGACCCAAAAATCATTACCAGCATTATGGCGACGTCGTTACTCGGTGCGACCTGCTCTACCTCGACTGCACGGCAGCTCCGCACTTGCCCGCCGCTTGTGGCCACGGGGCGGTCGCTCTCTGACGAAGGGACTGTCGAGCGATTTTGAGCCAAACGTCTGCTTCCATATTTGCCAAGTTAAAGGGCACGTGGAAGTACTTCTCGAGTGTACAAGTATCCAAAGCTGGCTGGGACTCTTAGATTTCGAGGGGTGCGAATAAAGCCCTCGTGGCAGACTTGGTCTCTGCAAACGAGCGTTGTACGGTGCCTCATGTAATGTGGCACAAGCACGACGCCCTGAGACTCTGCTAAGAGAGCGTTACACCAAAACGAAAGCAGTCCACTTCCCGATTCGAAGGCACACAAAGCTTTGAGCCACCACGTCGGTCGAACGCTTGCAGACGAAACCGTGTGCCGTCGTATGGTGCGTCTTACATCTCGCCAGCCGACTCTAGTGTGCGTCATAATCTTTGACCTTGTGCAGGGTCACTGCCAACTTTCGATGCGACATTACTGACACCATGGCATTGTCCACCTCGGCAAAACTCGAATCAATGGACCTTTTCGAGTGCTAGTGCCATCTGGGTGATTGTCTGCGAACCACAAATGAGGGGCAGCCCAACGTGCCTCTGTCCATCGCAACATATTGGCAAGGTGCCATCGTGTCAGCTTTCATTGCTTTTTATGCCCCATGCTAACAATGCTCGAAAAGAATTGTCAGGAAAGATGAAATACATGCAAAGGTAGGTGCCAGGCACGTAGCCAGGGAGGGGGCCCATGGGGCCCAGGCCCCCCCCCGAAATCTTCAATTTTGCTGGGACCTCCTCTCCCTCCCCCCTCATACAGCATTTTGTCATGGGCGGCCCGGCCCCCCCCCCCCCTTGAAACAAAATCCTGGCTATGTGCCTGGTAGGCGCTGAATATGTCGGTCGTGCGGGATTGTGCCCTCCGAAAGTGGAGACAGCGGGAGGCAAGGCCAGGGAAAGGGTGTTACTACATGCGCAGAGGATTACTGGAAAAAGGTCTATTGTGCTGTGACACTTTAAAGACCCCACTGAGAGGTTTAGGTTGCACTTTTACTAATGCAACTTTAAATTCATACAGAAACTCTTTCACCACCTCACTTTGAAAATCTTTTGCAGATGGCCACAAAAATTTGGAAGGCGATTGCAAACCATGGTGCTATAACTAGGCACCGCATATCTCATTACAGAGTCTGCAAGCTTGTGGCATTCTTACCTTAAAGTGCCAATGTCAGATGCATCGGACATTTTGTCGTGCATGTCTCTGGCGCTTAAATGATGTCCTTTGCCAAGGCAAAACGGTGGTTGTAAAGCTACAGCACATTGTCCGAGCAACAAGCAGAGGTTGGAACATGAAATACCTTTTGAGCTGCCTCTTTGAGAAGAACAGCATTCTTCTTCTTCGCTTCCATAATGGCGATGTTCCGAAGAATCTCCTGCGAAGTGAAAAAGTGATCGCCACACAAGCCTGCCACGCTGCCCTCTCAAATGGAGAGCGTCTGTTAAGGGCTGTCCAAACATGACACAGCAGATGCTGTGCATGGCATTTGCTGTATTGGAAGTGGAGGTTTTCCTCCGGTTCCAGTCTGCTTTGGGACGTTTTTCTTTTTCCCGGGGCTAAGCTACCCTTTACTTGCGTCCTTGAACAGAGGATTTGCCCGGGCTCATCACGAGAGCTTGGACAGCCACTTGCACGCTCTGCTGGCTGTCGTCAAGGCCTCCGCTGTTGTTGCCGGTCCTCAACCTTCCAAAACCAAAGGGGAGGAGACGACAGGGAGGAGGAAAGCCGTGCTGTTTGTGTGATTGATGTCCTCACCAAACAAGTATATGCGCGTGTTGGACCTTTCGCACTTTTCGAGATGTGCAGACATTTTCTTTTATGCCTGCTCTGCACAGCGTTTGTTGGGTCCTGTTTGGACAGCCCTTTGGTCGAGGAATGGGTGGAAGTGTCACCTCTTGGGTGGGCGGGTCCTGTCGTCTGCCCCGTAGCCACGCTACATGAAATATTGGGGGCGAAGGAAGGAACCTTAGCACCTCAAATGCAACGAAATCGTCTCCTACCGAAAGGAATGACGAGTGCACAGATCTCTTGTTTTGCCAGGCTTACCATCCCATTCGACCGGCACCTCTTGGTAATGGTTGTCCTTAATGTATGGCTCAAACCACCTGACTGGCCGCCGCTTTCCCCTGCTTGGCTCTGGAAGAAAAACAGCCGGATGGTTTAAGCCGTAAAGAAATGAAACCATCACCCAATCTGCCAGCCTACTAAAATGTGAAGCGGCATTTATGCGCAGTAAGCTGTGAGTGAAATTTGATTTCAACGTAACTTAGCAAAGAGCGATTGTTATGACCCCCTCGAGAGGCAAAGCAAGTGACAGCCCTTACCAAAGGTACGAGGGCGAGAGTTTAACTTTAGCAGATGGAAAAGAGGAGAAGGAGGAACTTCCCTCTTAACTTCTTTTGTGTCCCCCAGACGTCGCTCTTCTCCCAGCTGAGGACGCTACGAGCCATCGAAGCCAATGCAATGCCGTGTGAGTGTCACGTGACCGTAGGGAAAAGCTCAGCGACGAAAAAGGCTAGCCACCTTCGTCTCTACCCACCGTTCGACTAGCAAGTAGAAACAAAGACAGCTAGTCTTTGCGTGTACCCACTAACCCATCCAATCAGAGCTCGGCACTCTGAACTCCCCGCGAGCTCTCTCCCCTCCCGTCACTTGCCGGTTAGTCCGGGCAGTGAAAGTGCTCCTCGAGGATATGGTGGTCACCGACAAGCGTTCGCTCACCGGCAGGGATCTCGAAGTACTTGTTTCCCAGGTGGTCGCTCCCCATTTCGTTGGCCGGCAGCTTCTTGGACGTGATCGAGGCCCAAAAGTTCTTCCAGATCTGGAGGACAACCCTCCTGCCGCCACCGTTGCTCGCCATCACTCTGCCAAGACAAACTGCCAATCTCGAAGATAGATATCTAAATATGTATGTGCATATAATCTAAACTTTACGGTCGCGCAGTCTGCGACTGGCCATCGCACCTCCGATTTTGGAGAAGCGAAACAAGCAGAACTGACCAAAGTTGACTTTGGCTATGATGTGTACAAAGCAAGTATTCGAGCCAATTTGAGCCACGTTTGAAAGGTTTGGTTTTGCAGCACTCTTAGTAATAAAAATATCTATTTTAAATTTTATTTTAACAAAAAAAGAGAGCTTCAAGAACCATTTGTTACGTTTATTTTTAATTTATTTATGTTGGTGTACCTGCGGCAACTGCGGCGACATCGGATAACGGGGTAACGGCCGAAATTCCTCCCAAACGGACACCAAAATGGCTGACAGGCATCGTTCTTCGGGTTCGTCGCGGCCGTCCAAGCCGTCCAAAACCGCCGCCGTCGTTCACGAAAGGGACAGCGATAGCAGTAGCAGTAGCTCGGGGCAGAGCGACGATGGTTCCAACTCTAATTCCAACTCCCTGAACGCCTTCGCGAACGACGGCAGCTTTCTGGCGCGCTTCAAGCAGATGCAAGAGGCCTGTCAGCAGCAGGCGCAGTCCCAGGCCGACGACGCGCAGTTCGCGGCCCCGGCGCCCCAGGTCACGGTGAAGACGGAGCGGGACGCCGACGACAGCGGTGCGGCCAAGAAACGAGCGCTCCCCTTTGTAAGAGACTCCCCGGTGGCCGCAGCCACGCTGCGCGATGCTTGTCTTAGCGCGACTCTCGCCATTAGAACTGCCCGAATTTTCGAACGAATGATTCATCGGCAGTGATATACGGCCTCGATGTTACGGGGTGACGCATATTTGACCGACCCACAAGCCGCGCTCGCTACGAAGTTCCCCGCTGTAGCAGTGTTGGGAAGTGCTGCTTGCAGTCACGGTCAAAAGATGCAAAGAGAAATCTGCAAAACGGTGGGACAAGGAAGAGCTGAAGCTGGGTGCAAGTTCTGAGCTTCCATAGGCCCGCACTTTTGTGCACTGTATAATCATGCACATCGGCGCTAATGGCACAGCGTTAGCACGGGACGTTCACGTCACGGATTAGGACAAGGTTTAAAGGGGAGGACGTGTAAATGTTTCTAGGCTAGGTGGCGCCAGCTGCCACCATATATAAGTTGCACCAGCAATCGCCAGATACAGTGACGTTTCGTTAATATGGCCACCTCCATCCCCCCCCCCCTCCCTCCTCCTCCTCCCTCCCAAGGCATCCATAATGTCAGTTGTCCATAGTGACCAAACAAAAATGCATGTATTTACTCAGTTCATCCTCGAAAATTTTGTCTATATAGCGGGGTGTTCATATTAACTGGGTCTGTATTAATGAGACATGGCTGTATTCAGTTTGTAGCCATCTCCATCCGTGCATCCAACTATCTAGCCTCCAAATGGAGAAGCAGGTTGCAAAGACCCGAGACTGCGCTATGGCGGGCAAGAAGAGTAGGCATGACGTTTGCGAGTGCAGGTGCAGTTCTGCGTAGTCTGTCTACCGACCGGGATGTAGTCGAGATGTGGGGTGGCAGGGCCCCCTTGCACTCGTATGCTCCATTCATCCCAAGATGACAAGGTGGTGGAAGTTACATGCTCGTTGGACCAGTCAACAGCTGGTCATGCTCCAGATGATCATGCCTTCTGCGCATACTATCGTGCAGAGAGCAAGGTCCGGCGGTGAGAGGCAGGCGATTGATTGGTCCGGTGAAAACAGTGTCTACTGCCTTGTCAGCTCGGCGGTGTTGCAGGTGGGCATACGCTCCCTTCGCCAAGCGGGAGAGAGTTTACGGGTGGAAGGGCAAGCGTAGGCTGATATAACTTTAACTCGGACAGGAAAAGAAAAAAAAACGACACATAAAAAGAAGAAAGAAAAAAAGAATCGCAAATGCAGTGAGGAGGGCCTTCGTGGTACTGTGTATGATATTGCAATGACATAGGCATGAAGCGTGGGACCACTCTGCCTCTGGGAGAAGTGAGCGATCATCAAACCTCTCCCCTTTGCGCCCAGCATAGCGGCGCCTGGAGCCCTTGCATAGCATGCGAGCCCCCTGTGTCTGCCAACAAGAGGGCATAGAGTCCCCAGGAGGACGTGGCCACACCGAGTTTAGCGGGGCACTGTGCCCGTGTTGCACTACATCATTTGTGTTTCATTTTACCGTGACTGTTCTTGAAGGGGTACTTCGAGTATCTTTTGGTGCTTCCGTTCCACTTCCAAGTTTGTAGCCATTTTTTTAGCTGAGTGACCGACCTGCATTCGTCGACTTGGAGTACATTTCCCCAATCCACCATTTCCTGAATTCCCGGTTTGAGAGTTTTTTGGCAAGAAGCTGCGTGGGCATGGTACGTGCGAGTGTAAACATTCTTTAGAGTGGCGATGTTAGACCCTATTGGCTCTCTCGAGCTAAAGTGATCTAGACTGAGCTTCCTAATCATTGCTTTTGTACCCACTGTGGCTTATCTTTTGTCCCCAAGTTCATACAGCTTCTCCCCTCCCCTCTCTACCAGCACCTTTTCTTTCCATGAGTTCTGTAACAAGATATCCTAGAATCAAGTCTCCAACAGGGGGCAGCAGTTCTGAAAGAAGTGGCTTCAGTCGGTGCTTGACACTTGAAACCACTACGTTTCACATTTGGAGGGTTTTAATCCCTGCCGAGGGCTCTTAAATTTAATTGGGGCTTATGGTAGAAAAGGTGCCGTGTATCTAAAGTCAGAAGATCCCCGGGTAGTCCAAATTAATCCTCGCTCCTTCATTCGGTTATGCCAGGTAACCTCCAATGGTTTGGTTTGTGAAACCCCATATCATGGGAGGGAGAAGGTGGGGTTTACGAATTCTCTATACTCTGGTTCACCTTACGTCTGGACGTAGCAGACACTACGAGCTATCCTAGCCAATCCCGCTCTGTTGACGTAGACCGTGATATGCTTTCTGCGCGTTTCTGTGCCCCCTCTCCAAGGTCACGTGACACTCGCACAGCCTTGGATTCACTCCGATGGCTCGTAGCATCCGCCGCGCTCGAACATAAGGTGAAACGGAGTATAGTGAGGTATATGACGTAAGTGGATACATTACTGGGAGGAAATACCGGAAATTCGCCTCATCTGCGAGAGACATAACTATTAGAGGAATGCCAAACGAGACGGTGCTAGCTTCTGCAGTGAAAACCTGCGACACTATGGGTACACTGCCCCTTTCGGCAGTGGGTTCAGTATTGTCAGTTGACCTGTTATATGTTGGCCTGAGAGGACATGAAATATGATGAACATATGAAAACACACCTTTCTCGAATTAAAAAGCGCCCAACTCTCCAGGTTATCACGGTGTTCGCTAGTGCCTTCTCGGCACTTGGCACCCGGAGCAAACACTTGTCGGTTTCAAAGCCTTTGTAATCGACATAACCGTTTGCTCATTACTGTGAGCAGCCCTTAGGAGGAAACTGGTGGTGAGCAGTACTTGCACGCAATGTATACGGGACCAATTTCCGGCTCAGTACAGCTATGTTTGGGCAAAGCGAGAAGGTATGAGGTATGGCTACATAAGAGAAGTAAACTCGATGTGTGTTTCACCCGACGTACAGTCTTCACCGATATGCAAGACCCCTTCGTCGAGGCAGTTTGTGTGGCACAGGACATTCTATTTTTAGAGAGAGAACAAAGGCTTATTTATTTCCTTGTGCCAAGAAATGGGGGCCTGGCCAAAGTGAATCCAGCACAGTCACCCGACACTGCATTGTCGAACGGGCCTTTCAGTATCGGCGGAGGCTGTACTTACCTTTGACATCACCCGAGGCACAAAATCTGTAGTCACTAGCAGAATGAGAATGGCAGGGCGTGTTTTTCAAACATCCGTTCTCCAGCACATGCTTTACGACTTCCATCGCATTACATACTTCCGCGATGTAACCCCGGCAACGCCACAGTGTTGTCGGAGGTTACATTGGAGGAGTAATCGGTGCTCTTCTGTATCGTATGGTCCCGCCTTCAGCTTGTGCTGGAGGCAGGAGACCTGAAGCTCCTCCCTGCCCTTTTCACCTTGTCGGTGACTCTAGCAGTTAATTCGTATGTTACTCGAAGTACCCCGCTTTTTCCAACTGTACCCCCGGGGCTCCGACGCGGCTTGTCGGGGTCGGGTCGACACGGCGGTGCCGGTTGGCGCAGCCAAGTGTCTAACGTGCTAGTACTTATTTCCTTTAGGTGGGTAAGAGAAGGGGTGGCAAAGTGCTAAAGACGGGCGTTGTCCACAAGCCCAAGGTGGACGATGAGGTAAGCCTAACGTTCTGCGTTCCTTTCCTTCTCTAGCCCGCATTATGCTTCATAGCCGCGCTAGTGGTGCGGCCACGAAGGCCGCACATAGGTCTCCTCGTTTTCGTTTCCACAATTGCTCAGTGAAGGAGGGGACGTTCAAACGAAGCGGGAATTTCCCTCTAGACTCTTAACGTATTACGACTGTCTTGGGCGTCTCCGTCGGCTTGCGAGTGGCCTCTTGTCGGTCGTTTCGGTTGGCTCGGTCAGTGCTACCCAAACTTTGAAGTTCCCGCCGAGAAGTGCTGACGCTCAATGAAGCGGCCACATTTTTGTCTCCGATGTTGCTGGCAATCCTGCAATTTTAACCGATCTGGTCGTCAGACGCTCTTAGCCCTATTTATTTGCCTTTGTTGCTCAGCTCAGGACGACTCAACACTTTTGTCCTTTTCTGGGCAACGTGCTCTCACTACAGTTTGGGAAGCACTGGTCTATGCAGCCTTTCCGTAAAGCTTTCGAAGTAGAGGGCGAACGCGGAATGTGGTCAAATTACTTTGGTTTTCTCGTTCGGCGTAGACCTCGGAGGAGGTATTGCTAACTGCCCTGGAGTTGCATTCATTTATCAGTGTTCCTTATGCCTTTCAATTGTTAGGAAATTGCTAAAGCAAAACACGTTGGTTTGAAGCCTTAATCCAAAGTTAGTGTTACTTCAGTGGCTATCCAAACTTCCATGTTACAGACCAAAGAAAGCCTTAGATGTGCCTAAATTTATGTGGTAAACACAGCCCCTTGAAAGATTTTTTTCAGGAACTTGACATGTGGAAAAACGTCTGGCACAAAACGAGCATCAGCTTTTATTTGACTAATTTTCTGTGTTTTTGAAGCACAGCAGATGTCGCAAGAATATCACATGAGGCATTCCTTAGAAAAGAGCCGTGTTTTTCGACCCGGGTAAATAAGCTATGCATCGCAGAAAGCTCAAACTCTGCAAGAATGGGACGCTAGCGGTTGGGATGGAACGCGAAAGTTTGAGAACATGACACGACCTGGATCAGAAGATAATTGAGAAAGACGAAATTTCTCTTATAAGATGAGCCAAACCTAATGTCCTCAAAACAAGAAATGACATTGTGGATGTTTTTAGTGAATAAAAACTTGTTAGCAAGAAAGAAAACTATTCTTTCTCTTGCTGACAATTTTTTTTTTTTCATCGAAATAGATACTACAGGTGCCCACGACGTCATTCCTTGTTTTGACAATATTGGGCTTAGGTGGACGTTGGATCACAAATAAATTTCTTGTTTCTCAGTTATCTTTTGATTCAGGACAACACCACATTCTCAAACTTTCGCATTCTATCCTAATTGCTAGCGTCACATTCTCACAAAGCGTGAGAATTCTGCGATGCAAATGATTATTTACGTGGGCCGAAAAACACGGTTCTCTTTTTCAGGAACGCCTGGTATGTTGCACCACGAGCTGGTTGGCTTGCTTAGTGTAAAATTTGCCGCACTCCTTGTCCCTTGCTGCCCCATTATTGTCCTGCCATAAATCTGTTTTGCAAGCATCCCATTGCTGCCGGTAGCTCCGTACAAATTCTCTACGCAACTTTTTTTTAGTTGGAGGTCGGTAGCCTTTGGCTACCACTTGTACATAGATACGTGCGGGAAGCTTGCTTTATGGAGAAAATTTAGTAAGGCACCATATTACGTAAAAACGGGGCTCTCGAATGTGCCGGAACATTGGTGAGCTCGGCAGTCATCCCAAGACAATCCGCTGTGGGGCGGGTGGTTTTGCCTCGGGCTTGGCTTGGCTCGGCGGTGGCTACAGGAGGCGAGCCACTTTGGTTTCCAGGAGGAGCTCCCCAAAGACGCCTGGTCGCGTTACCTGGCCGAGGTGCGCAAGTACCGGGAACGATCGTGCGACGACGAGGAGAAGACGCGGCCGCTGGTCAAGTGATCGGCCGTCTGCTGCCGATCGGCCCTTCTTGTAAATAACGGCTGGATAGGACTGCCCTCTCTCTCTCTCTTTCTCTCTCCCTTTTCCCCCGACCCCTTTCTCTTTGTGTTGACCTTGTTTGGGAATGTGTTGACCTTGTTTTATATAGCTACGACTCATCTCGAAGAGTGCAATCTTGTGCGAAAATCCTGCTGCGTGGGAATGGGCGAAGCTTACTCTTCCAGCTTGTACTACCTTAACATCCTGCTGTGGACAGATCCAAGTGTAGAAAATGGACATTCTATTATAGCGTCGGAATGTGGCAACTCGTCCGTGCGTAGTTGTGCGGTATTTCTTACCCATTCGCTGTATTCCTAAAAGATTGGAACCCCATTGCTAGCAAGTCAGTACTGTTGCTTAAAGGTCTTTTGTTAGTGGTTGATTTCTCCTGGTGAAACTTGAGAGCACAATTTCGTCTTGGCCGACAGCAGTTTCGGCCAAGAATTCACTAGGATTTTGCCGGGAAAAATGAATCACTGAAAAGTACATTAGAATAGTTTTTCAGTCGACACGCTTTAACGTTTGGGTACCCATTGTGCTTATGCTTGGGCAAACCATGTATTTACTGCTTACTGACCGAGTTTGTATGGAATCTACTTGCGGTAAGGCAGGCTATGTCACTTGAATTGATGTCACATAACTGGGGCCATAGGATGCTGACTGTTGCAGGTCTTGTGGTCCAGAAACAAAATCGAATTGGTGACTTTCTCTAAGAATGCGTGACCTTAGAGAGCCAGATTTGTAAAACTTGTTTATAGGATGGATTTTTCTTTTTTTTAAAGACATTATCTTCTGTTTAGTTCTTCCAAGTGGCAGTTGCCAACTCATGAAGCACTAAATACTATGTAGTGGGGGAATTCCAAATGTTTCTTCTCCATTGTAGTGGTTACAGAGGAATTCTGAGGGCTTCAAAATTTTGTGAACCAAGCATGTATTTTGCGCCACATGGACGCTGGGACTGGTGCCTTGCAAGATCCCACCCAAGATGTTTTGTAGAGACCGTTTGCTTGTACAAAGTTTGTGTCTTGCCAGTGCAGTTTGTGTATGCGCCAACAGCTACAACTCTAAATAAAAAAAGAAATAAAAGAAATGCATTAAACTTTTGTGGAAACCTTATTTGTTGTCTGTTTCTTCAAAATCGTGCCCTCTTTGAACTTATATGTACAATGGTCACCAAACTTGGTACCACCACGAGCTGGTCAGTTTTTGTCACTTCCTGTGCTATTCCTGGGTTTACTGGCCGAAAGTTTTGACACCCCGATCACAACCCAGCCTGGGGAAAGCATTCCAGCTGCCGCAGTGACCAATTTGGCTTGGAGTAGCCAGAAATAGATAGTTTGAGTAGCCGGGCGGCGGCGCTAAGTTCAAGGAGCATTGTACGTCTACAACAAGGTAAAAAAAAAGTGATTTAAAAACAGCCTTTCCACTCTGGTGAAGAAGGAAGACCAGTGAAGCTGTACTATGATGAGACAACCTCAAGGACGCCGCCTAGGACGACCTCCAGGGGATGACTTCTAGGACGACCTCAAAGACCTCTCTGACAACCTCAAGGACGACCGCGAGGGAGGACATCTAGGACGACGCCTAGAGAAATTCAGCCTTTCCACTCTGGTGGAATCCAGAGTGGAAAGGTTGCCGCCATCTATGAGCGAGGCCGGCAAGCCGGTTGTCTGGTTGCCGCCGTTGCTCATAGATGGCAGTAGCTGTCCAGAGTTTTGTGTCGACATTTGTTTGGCACCGGACACTGATCCTCGGGAACCTAGCCCTCAGCAGCTCCGCTGTAAAAAATTAATCGGATGTAATCAATTTAAATCAGATTAATTTATCTATATCACTAAAGACTGGTAAAAGTAATTCTTTATCACTGTGTAGAGGTATTTTTAAAAAGGCTGATTAATTGTCCGATCACCGACAACAATAGGGAATAAAAAATTTCTGTAAATTTAAACCTTTAAAATACAAGTTAACAAACTTTATTTGGGTTCCTATCATTTCGTCGAAACTCGTTTCGTGGACAACTTTTCATGGACACGTTTCATTGACACGATTGTTTCATCTACACTCGTTATGTGAATTCGCACTGTAGGGACATCTTGTGATGCGTGCATCGCTGGGGTGCGCGATAAACCCCCCGTTCACGCTTGCAGCGGCTTATTACAAAAATGTTAACCCACCTGACCGACCCATACACGCCGCTTTGTGGCGACGGTCTTGTGCAGCTTGTTGCAGAAAAAAAGCTCATTTGAGCTGTTGATGAAACGATTTGTCTATGAAACAATCTGTCAATGAAACATCGTTAGATGAACTGATGGCCACTGCTGCGCACCCTGCAGCAGAACCGGCTGCTAAAACTGGGAGAGACTGAAGGAGAGAAGATGACAGAAAAAGGGTATTCATGGTGCGTCGGGTGCACTTCTGATCCGGCTGTGAACAGAAGGCGCCATGCGGGATGTGCATTCCTGCATTGTTTTGGAAGGAACCAGACAAAAACCTGCCTTGTCAAAATGCCGTAAGGCGGGTGTACCAGAAGAGTCTGGGAAAGGCTTGAACATCAGTCTTCATGCGCTTTTTGCCTACTCGGTTGTCTGAGAACGTGAATAGGTGCCAAGCAAAAGAAAAAACCAGACGCCGTCGGACCAAGACCGACGTTGGTCTTGGTCGCCAGACTATCAATTTTTTTCTGACACGAATGCGGGAAAACCGCCAAGTTGTATGGACCCTCCCTAGTTGTACGGACTACCCGTAGACTACCTATCTTTGGCGAGTCTTCAAGTTTGAACGGCCGCCCGATTGTTTGAACTGTCATATGCTCTGTTCAAACGATGGCTGCCCGTACACCAAATATTGACCCGGTAATTGCAGTAAGAAGTGAGTGCAGGCCTCAAAAGTCTTTTAAAGGGGCACTAAAGTGGGCTTTTAGATCCTCATTTTATTGTAACAACTCGATCTACGAGTTTCAAGCAACCTAATAAACCCAAAATTACATTCATGTGTGGCCGATATGCATATTAAAAAAGTGATCAAAGGTCCCGACACTTGCCGTTGGTGCGGGACGATATATGGCGCTACCAAACCTTGCTGAATATGGGCAAACAACGAATGGCGCTTGTCTGCCACCTGCGAGCGATGGGTTCTCATGTGGACGAGTTGGACTGGTTGGTTGCTCGTCCACGCGAAAACTTATCGCTCACGAGTGGCTAACAAGTGTCGTTCATTGTTCGACCATATTCAGCAAGGTTCGGTAGCAATAGTATGCAAATTCGGCCTTGTTGTGACAACAAGGGCCGTGTTCCAAAATTTACTCGATCTTACTCCAGGGTAAAGGTTTCGTACCTTGGTGTTCCAAAATTTACCCGTGTCCAGCGCTTTTCAATCTGAGTTGTCGCATGACGCGACCCGCCGTAGAAAGTCGGATCCATTTAGGCAAGATTTGGAACACAGCCAAGATGAGGATCTTTAAAAAGCGCTTTAGTGCCCTCTTAGTCTTTTGAGGCCTGCCCTTCTTACTGCAGTTACCAGGTCAACGTTTGTTCTATAAGCCGCTGTCGTTTGAATGAGCAGACGAGTTTGAAAGAGCAGATGACAGTTCAAACACTCAGGCGGCCGTTTGAACTTGACTCTATGGTGGCTGGAAGGGGAAGTGTGCCGGGCGCCATATGTGCGCAACGATAAGGAGGGGCACGATAAGCAATGACAATTTCTAGACAGCCTAGATTGTAGAGAGGGTCCATCTCAAACCATGGGGATTTGCAGTTTAGTGGCGGATGCCACCGGCGAAGACTGGTTGCCAGTGCGCATGCGCTGCGTTTTCGCGGGGCGAGGAGGAAAGCAGGCAGAGAGGCCGGAGACGCTCGCAGACGACCAACGCGTTCGTCATCTCCTCGCAGCTCGTATTGCAAACGCGGCCCATAAACTACGTGACCCTGATTGAGCAGTTTGAAATTCTTTGTAATGTAGGCTCTCTAAAATTTTTGGCACCGCTTAACTCGTCCGCTAACTGCAGCGCCCCTAGCGGTCCCCAAAAATTTCTTTGCAGAAGTTTCATTGCGGAATTTAGGCGCATGACCCATTTAACGGGTGAAACATGCACAATTCAGGAAGTTTAGGGTGAGGGAGTTAAAAGGGGAAATTGAAACCAGAGGCAAAATATAAAGAAGCTATGTGACCTTTCGACACATGCTGCAGGCAGTACGTGTGTTGCGATGAAAATGTTCTCCACGACTCGTCTGCAGTCTGCAGATGAGTTGTTTTCATGGAAACTCTGTGCAGCCCTTCGCTCCTGCCCGGCCCACTTCCTCTTGCAGCCACCATAAAGACGCACTGAACGTATTCCGTGGGTGGCCCAGACAACTTAGCAGGTTTCCCATGTTCATGTTGGAACAAAAATAAATCTGGCAACCCCATGAACCTGTGAATTCACCCCAAAGTGCTCCCCGCACGAGCAATCGTGGTCCGACGGCACCTATCCATGTTCCCTTTAAGCTTAAAGGTTGTTTGGGGAAAGTAGGCTCGGTGTAAACAATCGATACAAGGATATGTTGATCACTGTCACCAGTGGCCATCACCGACTTGCTATGCCCGATCCACTCGGTCAAATTCTGCTTGCGATTTTCAGTATTTACTTGAGCACCGCAGCTATAGTCCACGCCTTTTTCCGCTCGAGTGATGTCGCAACTGAAAAGAGCAAGCAGAATCTCATCATAGTTTTGGCATCCATTCTGCAGCATTCATGCGAATGAATCGCGGCGCATCACATTATTTACGCAAAGTTTTGCGGTGTAACGAGCCTTGTTCAGTTCGCTCGGGCCACTAAAGTGGTAAGAATTTGCTAGGAAGGCATAAAATAAACACTTTTAACGCGAAAAAGAGCACAGGGACTCGGACGCCAACAGCGCGACACTTGAATGGTTTGATGATGGGGGACGTGGCACTTCTTCCCAAACAAACCATTGCGCACACGCGGTGCCAGTGATGTGCTGCTAGGGGCACTCCGGTTTGTAACCATGAGCTGGTATATAGACAGCCTGTATTACAGAGCTTCCAATTGCTCGATCGGGGTCACGTGGTTGATGGGCCGTGTTTGCAATACAAGCTGCGAGGAGGTGACGAGAACGTTTATCGTCTGCAAGCGTCTCTGCCTTTTCACCTGCTTGCTTCCGCACCACGTGACAACGCAACACATGTGCACTTGCGATCCACCTCTGCAGCGAGCGTTTGCCGTTAAATTTGAAATGCTCCCCATGGTTTGAGTTGGACCCTCAAATCAATCTACTCTGTTTCATACTTAGTGTGCAACGCTGTCAAAGCTGGTGGCACGAGCATGGGTTTTGATCTTGATCATTTGTGTGCGTTCTCGCACAAACAAAACCATAGATGAAGGCACACGCTCGTGCCAGTAGCTTTGACAGCGTTGTATCCCAGGCGAAAATCAGTCCACTTCCAGATGGATTATGGAACTGGAAATGCGGCGGTCCAGCTGGATTCCAGCTCGACCCAACTAGAATCTAGCTGGACCGCCTCATTTCCAGTTCCATAATCCAGCTGGAAGTGGACTGATTTTCGCCTGGGATATTAAGTATGAAACGCTGGTGGCACTACTGAGCATGGGTTTTGATCTTGATCATTTGTGTGTGTTCTCGCACAAACAAAACCATAGATGAAGGCACATGCTCGTGCCAGTAGCTTTGACAGCATTGTATATTAAGTATGAAACGGACCTCCAACTTATAATTCAGTGGTGTCATCAATGGCAAATGGCTTTAAACTATAATAAATGTAAATCGCTATCTTTTTCCCGCAGTTCACATGTTCTATCCTCCTCTTACCACCTTTCTAGCATCCCAGTAACTGCTTGTTCATCGTACAAATATCTAGGAATTCATCTGACATCTGCCATGTCATGGACCACTCACATAACATCTTTCATCGCCGATGCTAACCGCACTCTCGGATTTCTTTGCCGTAACCTCAGACAAGCTACATCTCCCATAAAACAACTAGCTTACACTACTTTGGTCAGAACTAAACTAGAATTCGCTCCTTCCATATGGTCACTGTGGCAGGCATACCTAACTAACAACCTGGAATCTGTTCAAAGCAGAGCCCTCCATTTTATTTATTCCGACTATTCCCCTTACGCAAGCATTACAGGATTTCGCCAATCAGCTAACCTTGACACTCTTTCTCACCGTCGCAGGGTGTCTCGACTTTCTCTTCTTCATTGGATCTTTTATTATAACAGTCATCTCAGACAAAGTTTGCTATCGCCTCCTTACTGCATCTTCCCTCGTCTCAACCATTCTTGTAAACTCCGTCCGATTTCATCGTCAACCGTCACTCACCAAATGTCTACTTTACCATTAGCCATTGACGACTGGAACTCGCTGCCTGACGTAATTGTTTCTTATCTGACACTAAGAAATTTTCCACAGCCATTAGCTTATTTTTTCTAACCCATAACTAGATTACAGCGTGTTTTTGTTGATAAATAGTTGTGTTATTTGTTTGTTTTTCGAAGTGTTCACTCCCTTGTATAATGCCCCCTGGGCCTTCAAGGAACAATAAATTATGATGATGATGACTATAGGCTCTCTAAGACTGTATATGGGCGGCGGTGCCCTCATGAATCTGTAGGCATTTTCTAAAACACTTCTTGTCTTTTGTTCTTTTTACAAAAGAAAACTTGCATGTCCGTCACCCCTTACAACTTGCCCTCCTTTCCTAGTCCCTCAGCACATCCCTCCTACTTGCTTCCTTACTCTTTTTAAAGAGACGACTAAGCAGTAAAACCTATATGTGGCAATCCATTTTTTAAAGCGCAGCTCTTAGGCGCCCGTTTTTGGCTTGAGCGGCGTCGCCGTCAACCGTGAGATCACGTGACGCCCGTGAGGTCACGTGACCCCGGTGACGTCACATGACCCTCGTGAGGTCACGTGACGTCCCGCGAGGTCACGAGACCTCACAGTTGCGCCGTCGGCGACGCCGGTTGGAGGGAGGAGTAGCAGGCAGGATGAGGTGGTGAGGAGAAGGGAGGAGCGGTATACCCTCCCCCCAGTACCCTTCTCTCCTCCTCCTCAAGAGCTGCGCTCTAATTCGGCGTTAAAAAAGCTGTAAACGGCTTTCATTTTTTTGTTGCTTCTCCCACAAAATGCAAAAAGGGATTCTTTGTACGACCGCTAGGATTCCTGAGTGGCACTGCCTACAAGTTTCCCTTCAACTGCTGCTCTTCCTTTCTTTCACCGCGACCTGACACTCTACCATTCTAGTGCGAAAGGCAAAGGCTCTCCCGCTATGCAGGAGGCTATGGCATTGCATTTTCATAGAAATCCAGGCATGCCAAAATGCCTAGTCGGCACCCCTTGAAACTTCTGCTCAGCAACCTCAGGTTCTTCGGCAGGAGCCGTCTTAGGAGCACCGCTGCGGCAAATCCGATTTGCCCGCAAGCAGAGAAACACGAACAGAGCCCAGTAAGTTTGCAAACGTGTAAAATACTCTTTAATGCTTCCATCAATCGGCACGTTTCTCACACAATGGAACCATTTTTTTCTCATGCTAGCCTAAACAAAACAGTCGTACCGCTTCAAAGAGCTTGTTTCCGCCGATCCGTTCAAGTAAGCCCTTCGCTTTTGTATTTAATAGAAAATCAAGGGAAAAAAAAAAGAAAAAAAGAAAACCTTGCAGGAAGCAGACTGGAAACTGTTTTGATAGTTTTACGAGAAAAGAAGGACAGGCTGTCCCGATGGCAAAAGTAGGAAGAAAAAAAGTCTCCACCTTGCAACTCGACCACATGAACATTTACATAAATAACTCGCACGTTGCCCAGTTTTCCGCAGCGTGGCCATCGCTTGCTTACACAGTGTCCAAGCAGTTCTGCTGAAGACTTCGCCAAAGAGACGCTCGAGGGTGAGAAATGACCGGCTGTCCCAGCGGGACAAGTTCCGCTGAAGCTGAAGAATCCCGCCGAGGACTTCCGCTCAAGAGACGCTCAAAGGTGACGAGCACAGGCCGTCCAAATCCACTAAAGAGTTCCGCTGAAGAGACATCCGGAGGTCAAAGGACGAGTAAGTCCCTGCCCCAGGGTGCCTGGAATGAGGAGCGGGTTCCTAGGAAGCGCTTGCAGACAGCAGGGCCCGAACTTCGTCCATCAGGCTGGAGAGCAGCTGCCCGTTGGTGCTCTTGCCGTCCACGTGCAGACGATTGGGATTCTGCAAAGGGATGAGGCATGGTCATCCTCACCACTGCGAGTGTGATCATCACCATTGAGCCATGACTAGAACCACTAAAAAAGCTGAACTTAGACTATTGCTACCTCACTCCCCGACTGTTTTGTGGATGGTGCCATTTTTTTGCCTAATGCAGAGCAGACACAACTGGCCATAATTACGATTCGAAAACGCTTGTTCCCGAGCTTTATGCGCGGTCTCGTGAAGCTCGGGCGACATCGTTTTGCTCTGTTGGGAACCGTCTTAACGTTTCTGGAGAACGGAAGAGTGCTTCCTGCAGTTCTGGATAATGCTTTGAATAACTGGCAACACTGATTTTAGGCGACAAGATTGCCAAAGTGACATTATTCTTTCGATTTCAAATAGCATGTTTCGCAATATTGTCTCCAACATTGCATGGAATTTACAAAAATTGGGTTTTTGCGAAAACTAAGTCATTTACAGTACTATACTACACCTCAGATGCCTTATTCTACCGGCCCCAAACTAGCCAACTGGATACAAGTCCGTTCGCTTTTCTTAGTCGCCCATATATGCCTTCCTGCTGATGAAACGAACAGAGCCGAAACTGAACTCCACAGGCAGACGACGTCCTCGGGTGCTACTCACCATGTGTTTGACCAGCAGGCAGATGTGGTCGTCCTGTATGGAGCGGCTGTACAGCGAAGCACTCAGCTCCACTTGCTCCACCACTGGAAGAAGAACGCAGTGCACCCATCAACCTCCCTTCTCTCTCTTACTCGCAGCTATTCTGCGTTGGCCTGTGGTTATCGGGCTTCTGCAATCCCTTCTCCTTGTCCCTTGTGGGCAGGCCGCATACACACTACTGGCGTTTCAATCACCGACTGTTTGCGGGCGCCGCCATTTTGTTGCTGAGTGCAGAGAGGGTGCAATTGGCAATAGTCACGGATAAGAAATTAAACTTTCCGAGCCTCAGATGCCATGTTGGGAAGCCCGGGCGATGTTGCTTTGCCCCATCGTGGACCGTTTTAACGTCTCTGGCAACATTTCTGGAGGACTGAAATGTAGGGGTGTGCAAATAGTGGGTCGAATAGAATAGCGCAGCGTCATCCCTAGCTTCTGCACTGCTGAAAGAACCGGCCGTCTTGGATTTCCCTTGCATTGTCAAGGCTATGAATGAAGCAGCGCCATTTGATTCGAACCACTATTCGCACAACCCTACTGAAATGTATTCCCTGCAATTTTGGATGAAGCCTCACGACTAATGGCAACAATGATTTAAAGCAACAAGATGGCTGAAGTGCCACTATTCTAAAGCATTGCATATTTAGTGGGTGGCTTTAACCAATGCAATAAACTTGTCAATCAAAGACCCGTTCCAAGCACCAAAGCAACATCGCATGTGTGGCTTCGTGCTCTTTCGCTTCGATGTAATTAAGCAAATGAAGATACAGTGACGTCTCATTAATATGGATCCCTTTGTTCACCCAAAAAATCGATCATAATGCGAGTTGTTCGTATTAATGAGACAAAAATGCATGTATTTTCCCAGTTTGTCCCTGAAAATGGTGTCCATATAGCAGGGTATCCACATTAACGAGACATGTCTGTACTGGCAAAGTGCTCCAGTGACAACAATGACAGGTAGCTACGAAGCCTTGTACTTTGGCAGGTTGTGGCACAGCCCCTGTACTCGCTCGTAATATTGTGCATGGAGCACGTCTCGTACTGGTGTTAGGGTTGCCACCTTTCCTCGAAGAAAAAACCAGCCATGCCGGGGAGGGGGGGTGATAATTATGTGGGATCGAACTAGTAAAAAGAAAAATGCAGTATTGACAGTAACATACATAGATTAGATACATACCACAGTAACATACATAGATTAGATACATACCATTAAGTAAAAATTAAAGCGCCCAAGACAAATCCTGCAGCTCTACTAATTCTGTACAGAAGGGATGAGGAAGCACTGAAGCACTCGGCAAGCCGTTTCTATTGCGCACTGCTCCCATCACTTTGGGACACATATAGGCTATAATTCCGCTACAGATGTCACCCTTTCCTTGAGACAGCCTGCGCATGTTTCAGCATATCCTCGCGTTAGGGCAAAGTCCCAAAAAAAGTGCCAGATAAAAAAAATAAAGACATTTACAATTCTCTGTAATATTGAATCAGAGCGCAGCTCTTGAGGAGGAAGAGAGGAGGGTACGGAGGGGATGGTCACGTCTGACGTCAGACGTCACGTCATGTGTGATGTCGGCGTGACGTCACATGCGACGCCACGAGGGTAAATTTTTCCCGCTAAATTTGGCAATGAACTTTTTCGCTTAATTTAGCGGAAAAATTTTCCCGGGTTGAGTGGTGTCACGTGTGACATCACAAGGGTGAAATTTTCTCGCTTAATTTAGCAGCAAAAATTTTCCGCCAAATTTAGCCAGAAAATTTTGCCTTCGTGACGTCATTATGGGAAACATCCCATAATGCAACGCGCAGTTACTCAAACTGGAAACGGGCACTTAAGAGCTGTGCTCTAAAAGAAACACGATCAAGTTTGAAAGCAACGAAACAAATACATTTTTTTTAACGTCATGTGAACGTTTGTGACTGAAAAGAAACAAGTGGAAAAAGTGGGGAAGAGAGTGATAACGCCGTGGCCACCCGCCTTTTTGGATGGGGCGATAGCACCACGTGCATCCGTCAGGATGCCACCAATTGTTAAAGGTCGCACAACCACTCATTCAACACCCTCCCTCCCTCCCAAATGCACAGGCAGCTATTGGGAGGAGAGGGCAGTCGTGTGTATAAGCATTGCTTGTCTCCTGCACAAGCGGGAGGTGTGGGCTTTCTGCCTTGTCTTATTTCCCTTTCATGTGCCCGCTTGCTGCCGCACCCGCTTAGAGATTTTAATGCGAATAGCATTCTTTGGATACTTCACGCACTTTTCGTCTATGTATCTATCTATCTATCTATCTATCTGGCTATCTAACCTCTTACGCCGCGGGTCGATAAATAAATAAAAAAGACCGGCGCCGGCTGGGATTCGAACCGTTGACCCTTTGATCAGCAGGCAGACGCGCTAACCACAGAGCTATGAAGGCAGTCATTCAACGCACTCTAAACACTTGTTTATATCTTTACCATAGGACGCGCTTTACAGCGCTGTCACAGCTACCGGTGCGCGTTCCATGCACGAGGGCTCATCTCCGCTCTCGTGAGGCTTACCATCTGCCTCTAGCTCACCCTCTCCCGCGCTCGGGAGAGGGTGATGTAGCGGCCGTGCTCAGCCTCACGAGAGCGGAATGAGCCCTCGTGCATGGAACGCGCGCGCACCGGTAGCTGTGACAGCGCTGTAAAGCGCGTCCTATGAGTAAAGATATAAACAACCGTTTAGAGTACCGTTAGTTGAGACTAGCTGAGACGCCAGAAAGTCTGGTCGGTACCATTTTGAGTGTTTGTGCGTATGGCGCGTGCTTTGCTCGCCTTCTAAGTGACACAAACGCACGTGCTGGGCTGCGGAGATCGTGCGCAGGGCTGTGAAAGTGTCAACAAATTTAGAATCGCCTCAAGAGTGGGCTGGCGTATCTAGGTGTGCCGGCCACCTGACGAACGCGCATAACTCCGCACCGTTTGATGCTATTCGCATTAACGTAGATAATCATTCCCAAAGGATGGGTTCTGCTGGATTTTTACTGAGTACAGTCGTTTCTCAAGCAAGCCTGCTCTGTGGATCACCAATCCGTCCCCGCATTTTGCGGACTGTCCCCTTTTCATTAAGCGTCCCAAGTCCCGCATGTCCTGTCTGGACAGCTATGGTCCAGCTTCGGTCCAGACCATCCATTTTAAAATTTTCAATGTGATACAATGCACGCCCAACAATGCGCGTTACGTGCCATAGCACGAATCGCGCGAAGCAATGCTGCGGTGGCTAGCGTTGGCTGGGAGAGGCTTCAGACACTTGAGCATGCACGCCATGGCAAGCGGAAATCCGGTGACACTGGTACTGGGCAGCGCCTGTAATCATCATCATCGTTTGTATATAAACCCCTATGTCTCCACTTTTCCTATACCTAGTATTTGAACGTAAAATATAGTATGTATTCATCCACCTTACATTTCTTTGTGAATTTTTGCTCTAGTTGAAATTTCAGTATGTAAATGCTTATTCAGGCTTATTTATATAGTCCTGTGGCCCTCGAGACTGCCATAGGTCCCCAATCCGACCCTTTAGCCAAGAAAATATTAGAGACCCCTGGTCTTAAATATATTTATAATCCCCCCCCCTCTCAAAAAAAAAGTGCTTGGATAGTTTAAAAAATTCCTGAACAACGGTTAGTTTTAAATACAGACTGGCAATTGGCCAAACAGGGTAGGTGGCAACCCTAAGTGATGTGGTTACTGTGTCCTCGAACGTGTTCCTCGATTTCCGCCTGATGACATCAGTAGAGTGTCACGAAGTTGCCCGCCAAGATCCTGGTGGCGGCAGAGCGGCGTAGGCATATGCAGTAGCAGATGCCCGTTCTGCTGCAGGTTGTTCAGCACGGCAGTCAACATTTCTGCGACTGATCACTGTGATTGCAACATGCGACGGCACGACAGGCTACTCCTGTGACGCATTTAGGGACTACTTTTGATGCATGGGCAGGAGAGGATGGTAAACGCGTCAGTCGGAGACGTACTCCAGGCACCATCATACCTCGGCAAATTCATTCATGAACTCACTCATTCACCTTCATTCACATTCACAGCGTGAATATGAATGGCTCTGAATGAATTCTTGAAATTGAAAAAAATGACGATGTGATGGTGAATGGCTTTGTGAATTTGAATGAATTCGTGATGTTATGGTAAATGACTTCGTGAATTTGAATGAATTCGTGGAGTGATGGTGGGAATGACTTCGTTAATTTGAATGAATTCGTGATGTGATGGTAGAATGACTTCATGAATTTGGATGATTTCGTGATGTGATGTTGAATGAAGTCGTGATGTGATCGCGAATGACTTCGTTAATTTGAATGAACTCATGATGTGTTGTGAGTGTGAATGACTTCGTGAATTGAATAAAATTCATTGTGATGTGAATGACTCAATGAATTCATGACGTGAGGGTGAATGGCCTGTGAACACAATGAATTTGTGATGTGAGTGGCTCGTGAACTTGGTAAGTTCGTGATGGGAAGTAGTACCGTGAACCTAATTCTCGACGTGATAGTGAATACGGCTATGAATTCAGAATAGGCGGAAAACATGTTACGCAGGTGCTTGCTTGCTTGCTGGTTGTTTTCATCCTTCACCGCAAACGACAGGGACCCCAGTTGACTTTAGCGGTTTGGGCATCAGTCTCGCTGCGTAGCCCCAGCGCGGTAGCCCTTTGTCGAGCACTTTCGCAGGAACAGCTGTTTATAAGGGAAGTACATTACAAGTAACGTCGTTACTTGTAACGCGTTAGTTGCAACACTGCTCTCAAATACGACTACGAGGGGGCAGCGAGCCGGGCGCCGAGGCGGCGGGCGACTAGCAGCAGCAGGCGCCTGCTGCCTATGCGGCGCAGCCATATATCGTTTCACAAGAGACGAAGCCGAAACCGACGTCACGAGCAAGCGCACCTGATACGGCGCAGAGACCAAAACACGTGACCTGCAGGTTCCGCGCGGCGCGCACGGAGCACATTCACGTGACACGATCGCAGCGCAGCACTGGCTGGATTGGCGCTCTATCAATGTGCTTTGCATTTCGTGCACTCGAAATACCCCACTTACTCGACGGAGTAAGGTCCTGGTTTCAAGTTGCTGACACAGAAAGGCGCCACAGTCCTATTCCGCAAATACAGTCAAACCCACTTATAACGAACGCGATAGTTCTGCGAAAAGTGGTCGTTTTATCAGTAGTTCTTTATATCTGGACTTACCTTTAAAACATTGTAAATAAGGATGAGGAAGCTGCTAGATGTGGTTTCTCTGCCAGCTATTTATTTAAAGTAGCTGTTTGCAAGATACTAATGGGCCCCTAATTCTAATGCGCAGGCAGATTTAGCTTTCAGAAAATCAAAAAGTAAATTGCTGCTGATTCTACCACAGCCAATTCTACCACACAAGCAAAACAATGAAGATTGACCACATACCTCATAGAAGCTTTTATAAAACGCACGCCACCACAAAAATAAATGCCGTGCACTAGTCGGACGATGGTTCTTCGCTGTCCACAGAGGTAATTATTACTTGCTTAGGTCTAAAGCATTTTGGGTTGCCGCGCTTCCTGCGCATGTACGAGGTGCGCGGCCGTCGCCACCGGCAAGGTCGTCTTTTCAGAAACAACGCCTCGCGAGGCTCGTCGGGTTGCTGGGATTGCGAGGCTACGAAGTGCTGCACCGTTGCTATTTTTTTCCGCCAGCGTGATGCCCTTTCGTTTAAATAAAGCCTTTTTTTTTTTTTTCACTTTCAATTGACGATTTGCAAAATAGCGCGCGCCACCTATCGCTGGCAACGTTTGGAAACATGGGTGCGAGCTGGACGGTGGTTGGAAAACAACTGGGCTTCGTGATGCATAGTTTTGGTTTGCCTTTGAAATACGTGGGCGTAAAGCTCATGCACGCAAGCTGTCCGTCCGCCGCCTCTTCTCCCTATCGGGGCGCTGCAAAATCGACGTTACCCGCGACAAAATGCGCTGCCAAGATCCGGCGGTGGTCGGGCAATTGGCTGCCGCTGGCGAGCCGTGCCGTGTTTCTCTCTCACGGCAGCTATCCGGGCTATCCCGCTTCTCTTTTCGCAAGGATACAACCTGGCCTACGGAAATCTAAAAGCTCGGCGTTCTCTCTGCCGTAGAAGTAATTCGTGCAACTAAGCGGCAACACAGTGGGCCTGCATGACGGCAAGCAAAGCGACTCGAATTCTCGCCCGGCCGTACTCGCTCCCGCGCCTCTGTCGCAGCCTAGGAATATCCGGCACGCCCATTTGCTTTCCAACCAAACTCTGCTCTCCTGCGCATGCGCAGCAGCTCGGTACAAATCGTGGATTAGGCAGACACTTTTGAGTCCGTAGACGACGAGAGAATGTGCGTGATACGGATACCAAAATGGCGAACGTAAACAAGCGGATCACGATGGCGATGGGACTAGCCACCTTATGCCGAGACGTTGAGTTTTTCTTGGAGGTTAAGGAGGACGTTGGGGAATGAAAATGAACTTTCTTATTTCTCGAGATATCTGAACGAAATTCGCAGGGTGTGTTTATAGCACAGACATAAGAGTAACTGCAAAGTTTCATGGAGCTGTGCATATTATTTTTCAAGCTGCAAATATTTATCAAAATCGTCCATACGCATTCCTTATCCCAGGCCTGGAGAATTTGAAAAAGGTAGTAGCGGCGTAAAATTTGTTATGATGACCCCGGATGAGGTTCCCCAGGGCATAACAGAGCCCTCTTTTTAAATTTCTTTGCTTGAAAATTTTTAACGCAACTTTGAATTTTGTGTAGTCAATCAAAACCCACATTCATCAAATTCAATTTTTTTATTATGAATTTTTAGCACCGTTTTTTAAAAAAAGGGCACTGTTATGCCCCTCGCAAAGTTATTTGGGAACAGAACAAAAAAAGACAGCACAAAAATCCATTCATCAGTTCCGGAGATATCGCTGGGACGAGCGAGCCGCGGCAGGTAGAAAAAATCCATTCTGGAGAAAAAAAAACAGCGCTTGAAAGTTTCACACAGATTTTCGGCTTTAGGGTGACCTCTGCAGAATAGTCAGAAGTGTTCTTGCAGCGCTTTCTGCTGTTCCGCCTTCTCTTGATGTCGACTTGCTGGCCTTGTGCAGACGTAGGGCCTCTTTCTCGGCAGCGCGGGTCATTGAGTTCAGTGTCGGCAGTTGCCGACACTAAACTCAATGACTCGTAGCCCGCAGCAGCGCGCTCGCGGGACTCCTCCGTCGAAACAAAGTTCGGTTGTAAATGCGCCTGAACGGTGCGATCGGTGCTCGTAGAGGCCATGTCTTCGACGCCAGTAACAGGATGCGAAGTGCTAGATCGTGCATTCAAGCCGTCCGCAGCAAACTGCGCTTCAACGAGACGCGCACTTTCGAAACTCGGCGGCGGGGGCAAGGTTTCTTACTTTTCTTGGCCACTGGGGATTTTCGCTTACGTTTGCCGAAGCAATGCGTCGTCCCATACTTCTTCTTGAAGGATCGTCGATCCATGATCGCGCGAAAAAGTCCAAGCGGGAGCAAGAAAACAACGTAACCCGAAACAAAGAAAAGCACCTTCGGCGAGCTACAGGGCTGCCAACCCGTGAATTCAGAATTTCCCTCCCGGACGCCTGAAATATCCCTATTTCTACCGAAATTTCCCTCACTTACTTAAAAAAATAACATAATAAAAACCAGTCATTATTCTTTGTGTCGATGGCACTTCTGTTGTTTTAGCATTATTTGTACAGACAATTTTTTGTTTAGCATAATTTTAAAAGTGAATTAATTAAACAAAAGCCAAGAAATGTATAATAGATAGCAGTACTGAATTATTCTTCGTATTGGGCGCCACCTTGCGCCACCTAGTTCAGAAGTTGGAACATTTACACCCAAAACATTTGCCCAGCATCTCCATCTTTGGTAATAAACACGGAGTTTGCACGCACGGAGAGGCTGCACAATCAAATCGTCAACCTAGGATCTTTAGTGTATCAGATAATCCTGGCTAACTGATCTGCACCAACGCGGCGCTACACTTGTCGAATGGCCGATTGGCGGGTCGGCCATTCGACAAAGAAGTGTTGGCGGGAAATTCAGACAGACAATTTGATAGGTACAAAATTATTAAAAAAAAACAATTATTTATTAATCACTTTCGTTTTTGTATATTACAACAGTCACTCAGAAACAAAATGCAACATATTCCACAGTTTTCAAACACGCGATACACACCACGGAACAAAATTTTGCGTGCACCACCACCACGTCAATGTAGCTCACTACGTGTACATTGATGCGTTAAAGCGGTCCACGTGACTCTTCTTTATCGGCAGCTTGTAGCATGGCGTTTTACTAAGCTGTCGTTTTGCGTGCAACAGTCCGACGAGGCTTTTCGTGCTGAGGCTGCTGCGTTCTTTCGTCTTCATGTTGTTTATCAGAGAAAAACTCTCTCAACTGCTGCACTCGAATGCGGAAGGCAGAGAAGCTTCCGGATGAATGCCACTAAGGTCGGAAACATCTTTGTGTCATCTCCCTTCCTGAAGCTCCCCACGTAAAGCCAAAACTCGCGCAGATCTTCTGGAGCTCCTGCAAGATCGGTGTTTCGAAGGAGACGCCACTCCCTGTCGAGCTCGTTGATCTGGGCCACGTCGACCAAGTTTGGGAACTTGCCGACGAGGGGGCCCAGTGATCCGACTTGCTTGCTCAGGACACTTTTTGGCGCTATGTCGCTCAGCTGTTTGATCGCGCCGCACTTCTGAAATGGAAATCTCTTGTAGATTTGGTGGGCGCTTTCCACAAGGAAGTTCAGGCAGCGAGTCCGAAACGCCCGGATTTCTTCTTGACTCAGCTTGCAGTCCTCTCTGGCCAGGGCCACCGAGACTTTACCTCCAAGGTAAACGTCCTTCAAAGCCATGAAGTTTTTTGGGTCTCGGTACTGGACAGAGGCGATGTCAGTCTTTTCGAGATATTCACTATTTATGTAAAAATCAAGAATCGACCGATAGCACGCCTCGATTCGTGCGTAAAGCACGTGGAGCTTCGACTTCTCGGACTGCATTTCCTTGTTGAGGTCATTGAAGATCGGAAGTACATACTCTAGGAACTCGAGGTACAAGCTGGTCGTCGGGTCCGAGAGCAGCTTGTTGATCCGTTCCGCAGCCCCTTTGTCCTTAACGGAAGCTTGGCTGAAGAAGAGCTTCAAGGCAGGCATTTGTTCTAGTAGGCGCCTGACAACCGCCAACAACGAGAGCCATCTCGTCTGTGAAGGATGGAGGAGCTTGTGGGGTTTCACTTCGACGAAGAGTTGGAACTCTTTCAATTCCGCCATTCTCTTGTAGCTACTTTGGAAGTAACTATACACATCCCTTGCCATGTCTTCCAGGAATCGGGGCAAGGTAGCACAGGCATACGAGGCACACAGATGGAAAGAGTGGCACACACACTTGATGACAAACAGGCCCGGCATGTCACTTTGAAGTAAAGTTGAAACCGAGTTGTTTACTCCCATCATGTTGTTTGCGCCGTCCGCAGCAAAGCCGATCATGTTCTTTTTGTACGGTATGCCGGCCTTTTCAAAAGCTTCAACAACAACTCGATGAAGGCCTAGTGCTGTTGCATCTGTGACAGGAAGAAGGGCGAAAAACTCATCCTTCACATTTAAATCATCGTCGACGACACGAGTGACCAGGCAGGCGTGCTTCGTGCTTCCCTTGTCAGTTGACTCATCCATGATCAAGGAGAACGGCATTTGCCTCAAAGTTTCTTCTAGCTCCTCGCGAGACGCCTCCCCGATCACGTTCGTGATTATTCCTGAACATTTGGTTTTTCCGCACGTTAGCGTTTTAGCTATTTCGGAGTCGGAGCAGACAGTCCTCATCAAATCGGGGAGATGGTCTACAACCGCGAATGGCAAGCTATGCTCCGCGATGAAAGCAGCCATGCGTATCTCACCTTCCTTTGCTCGCTGCTTGACATCATTCTTCTTGGGAATTGACAACTCGAAAAGCGTAGGCTGCTTCTTCTGCCCCGCTACACTGCCTTGGTGCTTGCTTCCTGCCGCATGTTTCTTAACTTCAGAGAGTCCGGCTCCTCCATCGGTGTCACACGCTCTGCAGTGGAAGAAGTGGGGTCCCTTCTTGCTCCTTGAGAGCCAATTCTTGAACTCAGGATTCTTTTCCCAAACATCGCAGTACTTCTTTTTGTACTCGAGCTTCCTTTTTCGAGAAGTTGCAACACCATCGGCCTGGCTTGTCCCTTCCTCCATACTTCTATTGGACGCAATCGAAACTGATATAGCAAAACGATGGTGCTCCTTTGAAGACGACGTGCAAGGCAATGGACCTTTTGTAGAAACATCGGTTCGAGAGTAAATAGTTCCAGTACCTCTCTCTCTTCCTCTTAACCGAGCAGAGAGGGAAGATGGTTTCTTTCTGTCAACTTTGGGGCAGAAGATTACGCACGATGGGGACAAAGGCGAGTTTGGGGGGCCGTATCTAGGTCACAGCGCCTCAATGGGTGAACAGGATGTAGCTGACGTTTTGGGTGTGGAACGGGTGGGAGAGGCCTTGCGCGCGCGTTGTTTTCTATCCACTAATGGCCAATTCGTCTGGGCCCGCACCGCACCGGTGCAGTGCGGTTCGTGGTACACGGGAGGCTAGAGGGGAGAGGGGAGCTTCCTTCTCTCCCCGCCAGTTTTTCGCGTACTAAAGTGGAAAGCGTTTACTGCACTGGACGGGTGCGGCCTGCCCCAGACGAATAGGCCATTAGTCTCGAACCCAGTCGCGTGTCTAGGTGGCAGCACATATTCGCCAAGAGGTCCATTACCGAGAGCCAGTACAGAATTTGAATATATAGTGTCGTGCTGGCCTACAGCGGCGGCTCTAAGAGGAGGCAAAGGTGGGAGCGCCAAAACGGGCATTTGCCAAGGGGGCGCATTCCTAAATCCCCAATTTTCGGCAAGGACGTCGTCTGATGTTGCCTGCATTGTGTGCAGAGTGGGATAATGACCACTTTCAAAACTGACGTCAAGCGGCAAAGAGGCAGCGTGGACCGCCGCCTCTTTTGTACATTAATTGAACCCCTAGCCGTGAAGGAACTTGGTCCTCCAGGTTATCCTTGCTGTTGTTCTCTCCTTTCCAGGAAACTCTTTCTTTTGAGCTTCAGTGGTTCCTCGCTTCCTGCCGCAGCCCGGCCACGCGGCTCCGTTCATCTTTAAGCTGACAGCGCAGTGGAAGCGACGTACTTGTTGGACGAGTCAACAGTCGGTCTTTCTCCACGTGATCACACCCTCTCCGCATAATCACGCGTGAAGAGCGGGTCAAGCGATAAGAGGCAGACGACTGATTTCTGTGTCGAGCACGTAGCTTCAATCGCACTGTCAGTGTAGGGGTGAACGTAAAGCCTCGGGCTCTAGGTGTACGGAGATCGGCGAGTAGGGTGCTTTGGCGGATGACGGCGGTGGATTACTGTCAGCGCCTCATGCGGCTTGGGGCAGCTGCAGAGAAAGAAGGCCGAAAGACCAGGGCGGCGCGGCAGCAAGGGACACAAGAGAACCTCTCCTTGGGAGACGATGCCACATTATCTGTTGGTTCGTGGGGATTACTTATGTCTGGGCCCTCAACTAACCTTGCTGCTTTTCCAGACACACGAGATTTACAGTGGCGCCTCGACGAGGAAGTCCTTGGGAGAGATTTCGAAGCCTATTACTGGCGTAGGCAAAGTGCACCGCTTTACCAGTCCCGGCTAGAGTGCCTTCATGTTCCCGGCAGCCTTCTCTCAGGATTTCCCTTTCCTCGCTGTGATGCGCGCCGCAGTTTTGTGGATTAGAGCTTTGCTCACGGAACAGTAGGCTCACGGGAGTGCCTCTAATTGTTCAGAGAACCAACGATCGCTGTCAATAACGGGAAAGAAAGTAATAGTATCCATTTAAATGCAAAAGGTTGCCTTAAAAATGTCAAAATTTGTTCTGAAAATGAAATGAGTAGGAATAGGCGAAATTTCCCCCGAAATGGCAAGATTTCCCTTATTCCCACGCGGACCTAAAAATTACCTTAATCTGGGAAATTTCCCTCAAGTTAGGCGAAATTTCCCCCGAAATGGCAAGATTTCCCTTATTCCCACGCGGACCTAAAAATTACCTTAATCTGGGAAATTTCCCTCAAGTTGGCAGCCC
>JAZHYW010055252.1:0-23902 GCA_037355805.1 Ixodes ricinus | reverse complement strand
AGTTGCTACTCGTACAGTGAGGGTGGACCACCTTCCTTCTAGCGAAATGCGGGAAACGCGCGGGGGGGGGGGGGTAGGTAGGGGATTAACGAACAAGCACACCATGAGCCGAGCGCTTTGTTAACACAATTAATGTCCTGTGCTGTTTATACACCTGCAAATTGTATTGCAGCAATTAAACTAAAATGTTTTTCACTCCCAGTGATACACTTTTATGCCAAATATGTTATTATATGTTATTAAATGTGTCGAAGTTGAAAAAATAAAAATCAACTGCAGCAGAATTCGATGCATCAAATGAAATAAAGAAACAATAAATCTTTTTCCGGTTGTTATTTCCCGTCAACGCTTGCTTTTATCAACATGGTCCTACACAAATGTTTAACATCATGTTCTTCTTCGAACGTTGTAAGTTGCAGGCTTTTTGCCTTGTGCAACTGTCTCCACAAAAAAAAAAAAAAAAAATCCACAGCAACTTTTTAGCTTTGATACAGCGATGTGAAAATATGTAATTATAATATTTTATGATTAAATGTTTGCCGAGCAATATTTTTTCACAATATTTTGCCGTCAAGGGGAGAGGCACAAAGGAGCATGCGCGTCAGTTTTCCTGCAAGAACGACGGTCGCTTCCGCAATTTCTTGGATAGAAAATGCCGTACCCCCCCCATAGCGAGTCCCACGATTACCAGCGACCTCCGCGCTTTTCCGTGCCCCGTTGTTCCGTAGCACCGTTACCCAGTTGCAGAGTGAAATTTACAACAGTATTAAAGGCAGGACATTTTGAGGATTTGGAAATTTCTTGCGGGATGCGGGACACGAGCCCTCAATGCGGGACAGTCCGCGAGTCGCGGGACGGGATTGGTCACCCTACTCTAAGGCATTGCATATTTAGTGGATGGCTTTAACCAATGCAATAAACTTGTCGGTCAAAGACCTGTTCCAAGCACCAAAGCAACATTGCATGCGTGGCTTCGTGCTCTTTCGCTTCGATGTAATTCAGCAAATGAAGAAATGCAGTGAGCGTCTCGTTAATATGGACGCCTCCGTTCACCCCAAAAAATCCTCCATGCAATGTGAGTTCTTCGTACTGAGACAGATAAATGCATGTGGTTACTCCGGGATTTGATCCTGAGATGAGAGTCCATGTAGCGGGGTATCCATGTTGCCGAGACATGACTGTCAGCTGCAGCAGGGCAGTTCCAGGCGACAACAACGGCAGGTAGCTACAAAGCCTTGTACTTTGCCCAGCGTTGTGGCACAGCCTCTGTACTCTTAATATTGTGCATGCAGCATGTCTCCTACTGGTGTTAGGGAGTTGCCACCTTTCCTCAAAGGAAAAAAACCAGTCATGCCGGGGAGGGGGTGATAATTATGTGGGATCGAACTGAGTAAAAAGAAAAACGCAGCATTGACAGTAACATGCATAGATTAGATACATACCATTTAGTCAAAAGTAAAGCGCTCAAAACAAATCCTGCACATCTACTAATCCTGTGCAAGAAGGGATGAGGAAGCACTGAAGCACTCACTGCAAGCCGTTTCTATTGCGCACTGCTCCCATCACTTTGGGACACACCGCAGGCTATGATTCCGCTACAGATGTCACCACTTCCCCGGAGGACAGCCTGCGCATGTTTCAGCATATCCTCACGTTCGGGCCAAGATCCCAAAAAAAGTGCCAGATAAAAAAAATGAAGACATTTACAATTCTCTGTAATACCGGGTTGGAGCGCAGCTCTTGAGGAGGAGGAGAGGAGGGTACGAAAGGGGATGGTCGACGTCTGACGTCACGTCATGTGTGATGTCGGCGTGACGTCCTGTGTGACGCCACGAGGGTATATTTTTTCCGCTAAATTTGGCGGCACACTATCTCACTCAATTTAGCGGAAAAATTTTCCCGCGTTGAGTGGCGTCACGTGTGATATCACGAGGGTAAAATTTTCCCGCAAAATTTGGCAGCAAAAAATTTCCCGCCCAAATTTTGCCCTCGTGACGTCACACGTGACGTCATTATGGGAAACATCACATAATGCAACGCGCGGTTACTCAAACTGGAAACGGGCGCTTAAGAGCTGTGCTCTAAAAGAAATACGATAAAGTTTGAAAGCAACGAAACATATACATTTTCTTACACGTCATGTGAACGTTTGTGACTGAAAAGAAACAAGTGGAGAAAGTGGGGAAGAGAATGATAATGCCGTGGCCGCTCGCCTTTTTGGATGGGCGATAGCACCACGCGCGCGTCTGTCAGGGCGCTGAGAATTGTTAAAGGTTGTACAACCACTTATTCAACATCCTCCCACTCCCTCCCTCTCAAATGCACAGGCAGCTATCGGGAGGAGAGGGCAGTCGTGTGTATGGGCATTGCTTGTCCCCTGCACCCCCGCAGGGGCGGAACTTTCTGCCTTGTCTTATTTGCCTTTCATGCCCACGCTTGCTGCACGCTCCGCTTAGAGATTTTAAGCGATGCAGTCGTTTCTCCGGCAAGCCTGCTCATGTGCTTTCTCCGTTTGGGAGTCCTCAACAAATTTTATACCCTTTGTGTAAACCAAAAAAAAATCTTTCAGCCTTTCCACGCTGGTGAAGAAGGGGAAGAGCAGCGGTGCTGTAGCTTCTGGTATTCTCGGCGGTGGCTTTCCAGGCGAGCGATCTGCTCTTCACTCGCAAGGGGATCCCCAAGCGCTCGACGCAGCAGTGGAACTTTGGGCGATAGCAGCCTTGCGGCAGGTGCGGAACCATTCGCGCTCCCTGCGCCACATTGCCGCTCGTTCAGATTCCCGCTCTTCTTTCTCCGAGAAGAAATGTTGCCGCCATCTATGAGCGACGGCAGCAATCAGTTTCTGGTTGCCGAGGCTGAAAAGGTTGCCGCCATCTATAAGCAACGGCAGCAACCTCTGGTTGCCAAGGCTGGAAAGGTTGCCGCAATCTATGAGCGACGGCGGCAAGCAGGCAACCGGCCGGCAACCACAGCACTCTGGACAGCTACCGCCATCTATGAGAGACGGCAGCGACCAGAGTCTCGTGTCTGCGACCACGGGTGAAGACATTTGTTTGGTGCCGGACACGACC
This sequence comes from Ixodes ricinus, assembly GCA_037355805.1. Classification (NCBI taxonomy): domain Eukaryota; kingdom Metazoa; phylum Arthropoda; class Arachnida; order Ixodida; family Ixodidae; genus Ixodes; species Ixodes ricinus. Next base: position 20,831 of record JAZHYW010055252.1, on the reverse strand, counting down.
CTGGGGAAACTAGCCCTTGACAGCTCCGCTATAAAAAACAAAAAAAGTTGTTGGCAAGCATTTCTTGTGCTGCGTTTTTGTGTTGACAGTCTAGGAAGAGGGTCCCCAAACCCCGCCCCTGCACCAGATGCAGCCTGTGGAGCGTTCCAGCACCGCTGCTTCAAACGCAAAAATAAGCGCAAGTGAAAAACAAAAAGGCACTGCGGCGAGCAGTAAAAGCAAATGTGAAGATATCAGATAGGATGAGAGACAACTGCATCAAAATGCGGGATCTCTCGCCATAATATTGTACACTGTCATCCCTCAGCATTATTAGTTGTAGTTCTGCGCTTCCTGTCTGTGTAACTATGATCCACTTCCTTAGCGTTCTCTCGAATATCAGACTTAGCGTCCCGTGTCATAACTTCAGCATATTGTCATCAGCAGACTGTACCATTCTCATTAATCTTGCACCCTGTGCGAATATTCCTATGCACTTTGATTTATGCCCGGTGCGTTCTTTGGGATACAATGCTATTTGTAACGTCATTAGCAACATAGTATTTGAACGTAAAATTAGTATGTGTTCATCCACCTTAGATCTCTTTTTGTATTCTTGCTGTAGCTTAAATTTCGCTATTTAAATGCTTCTTCAGGCTTCTCTTTTCACATATCTTCACAAGAAAACTTACAGGGTTTTAAAAATGAACTAGGCATCTCAGGATCTTATTCTCCGCCGGAGGTAGCTCAGGGTCACAACCAGATGCTAAGTTTCAGCCCGATCGGTAACAATCAAAAGTTAAAGTGATCTGTGAAATATTGCACTGGGGTGGGCCCAGTTTTGACGTTCCCCTACTGTGCCACAGAGTCCGCCAACTCTGCGGCCGCCCTTTATTGTTCAGAAGTCACATAACATCAGTGATTATTGAGACCGGCATCTGGTTTACTCCTAAACTACCCTTGGCGTATATTATGCAGATTCCGGCCCGAGACTGCCCCCCAATTCGACCCTCCTCCCCCCATCAAAAAAAAAAGTGCTTGGATAGTTTAAAAAATACCTGAATGACGGTTAGTTTTAGATACAGACTGGCAACCGGCCAAACAGGGCAGGTGGCAACCTTAAGTGGTGTGGTTACTGCGTCCTCGAACGTGTTCCCTCGATTTCCGCCCGATGACATCATAAAGTGTCACGACGTTGCCCGCCAAGATCCTGGTGGCGGCAGAGCGGCGTAGGCATATGCAGCAGCAGATGCCCGTTCTGCTGCAGGTTGTTCCGTAGCACGACAGTCGACATTTCTGCGACCAATCACTGTGATTGCAACATGCGGCGGCACTGACAGGCTACTCGCTGCGACGCACTTCGGGACTACTTTTGATGCATGGGCAGGAGAGGACTGGTAAACGCGTCATGTCGGAGACACACTCCAGGCACCATACTCTCACGCCGAGGGACACGGCCAATGTGCCACGGCGGAAACGACAGGGCGGGACACGTGCACGAAGAGGAAGGAGGGGCCCCACCTGTGAAGTGGCAGTGGAAGCAGATCTTGGAGAGGACGTGCGAGAACTCAAACTCCACTGCGTCCAGCGTGAAGCCGCTCTTGGCCGACAGCTCCCCCCACGCAGGAGCTCGGCAAACGTGTCCCTGCATTCCGTATTCGTAAAGGTGATGATCGTAGACGATTCTCTTACTCGCAATAATAATACTAGAGTCAAACAATTCCGACCGATTGCACGGAATTCCAGCGACGATATAAAAGGGAGCTCCGGCGAAACACCGATCAACAAACCTGAACTGTTGTAAACCAAATAATATATTGAAACAATTTGTTTAGTGAAGTTATTACATTTTTTAACTTTGGCCCTCACCACTTTTCAAAATGAAAAGCTCTCCTGGTAACACGAAGAACATGACATAAAATGTTGCAATTTGGATAGTACTGCTTATTGCCAACGGGTTACGAGAAGTTTGATAGTGCAAAATAAACGTTAAAAACTCACTCCGACATAAGAAACACAAAACAAAAGATCCGCGTCATACTTCGTTTTTAGACTGCCTTCTCGACCTGCAGGTTTTAAGAGATGCGAGCGTCATGCCCCTCGAAAGCGCAGGCAAATCTGAACGTCGGTTTTGGTGTTACATTTATTTGCCATTCTTACAATGGGTAGTATTCTGAATTTAGAGATAATAAATACTAGCATCCCAGGAAGAGGGATTCTGAAACCGTAGCTGGCTTGGGCAGCCTAAGAATCTGCCGGAGCTCACTTTAACTTAAGACCTAGCGTAAAGTTCCGAAGACGCCCACCCAAAATGAAGAGATAAATGGTAGAAAAACATGGGGTGGGCTATCTTTGGGGACGCCACCTTAAAACTTTATACAAAAACTTCGGCTACAAACTACGTGACGCGGAAACCGATACCGCAGATCGCGGACACCGCAAATTCGCGTTTCACGAATGCGATAAACACGCGGGAACCCGCTACAAACTTGCCCGTCCACAGGAACCGATATCGCACGCACAGATCGCAGACAAAGCAGGAATCGCTACAAACCCGTATATTACGGGAACAAATACGCAGGTCGCGAACGCAGCAAAATCATACTTCACGATTCAATATAGTAGACGCGGGACCAACTCGCGTGGAATGGAGATCGCACGCGCAGATCGCGGACAAAGAGCAGGAATCCGCTACAAACCCGTATGTTACGGGAACAAATACCGCAGGTCGCGAACGCAGCAAAATCATATTTCACGATGCAATATACGTATTTACACGAATGTAGGTCGACCCTTTTTCAATTTTTGAAAATTCTGAAGTGGGGGGTGTGAGCTTATAATCGAACAAAGCATTGCACCGCCGGCAAAAGCGAAACAATCGCGATATCATGAAAACCCCGGCTTGTTAAGAGTTCAGCCGGCTGCACCTCTAGCATTGCACTATTCTATGTGCTCATTTTACAAATTAATTATTTTTTTTCATTTGCGCGAACGAGTATTATTGATTGCGATCCGCAAATTAACCGAATATACGACGGTGAACAGCGCACGACGCGCCCGACTCCCGGGGGTGGTGGCGGCACTTCTTGTAACAGCCACTCCGGAGGCCGCTGGAACCACAGTGAATAAGCATACAGTGGTCCCACTCAAGGCCACTTCCGGTAATCGCGCGTTAGGCAGCGCCCCTCACCACATATCGCGAACTAAACACTTTTTATGTTTCTGATTTCTTGTTACAGAACGCCGTGTAAAAGTAATTGTTATAGAACCAATGAATTACACCAGTAATTCTAATTTTTAAAAACATGAGAGACCCAATTTTTTTCGGGAAGGAATAAAAGAATGTTTGACCGAAAACCGTTACACGGTTACCCAGGGTTACGACCAATGAGAGGAGTCGAGGCCATCGAGGCGCCGGGCGACGGGCTGCTGCCAGGCCAGGCTGCTGCGGAGATTGCGGAGTACACTTGCGTTTTTGGCGTTTAAATTCGAAGCTGATAATAAAGCACCCGCTGAGAAGCTGGTAAGTTGTATATTCTAAGTTTTGTTAGTGCAAATAGCATTGTGTTATATTTATACTTCGCTTCTCTGAAAGTCGTCGTTTCCGTGGCAAATATCGTTGAGGAACTCGCCGTTACACAGACTCGTATAGTGGTGAATTATAAACGTGTGTATATTAAGTTTTGTGAGGTGCTGATTTGCCTCCTTGCGTCAATGAAGCTAGTGCCGAATCGTCTTTCTATTCGGAATCATGAAGAACAAAGTTACCGCGGCTTTGCACATGTAGAGAGAGGCTCGAAACTGATGCAGCCCAAACGAAACTGAAGAAATCGCTGAGCGTACTCCGGCGTCGCAGTTTCGATTTAGACTTTACTGATCGCGTTCATTTTAATGTGTTCTTAAGTAGTGCCCTTGAAATAAGGGCACCCAACTAGTGCAAACATATGTGATCGTTCTGGTAGGTAGAAACCCTAGTTCAAATCGTGTTAGAAAAAAAAATTTTTTTTTTCCTCGGTGAATTGCTGCGTTGAAAACGGCACTACGTCTCCTTGTCAATCGGTGTTCGGAAAAAACTAATTGTTCACATCAGCTAAAAAAAAAAAAAAAAATTGTACGAGTCGTTATATGCGCCATTCCCTTGATCAGTAAAATAGCTCCGAGCGCTCTAAAAAGCCTGTGCTTTATTTAAGCAACAGAACTTATGACACGGAGAACAGTCAGACGCTTTCAATTCTGTTGAATTTCTTAATTGCTGTAGATAATGCTGTGTGCATGCAGTTTTGAGTTTGTATTGTTTACTTGTGCAGTACATATATGATTTGATGTGCTCTATTTTTCATGCCTCTTGATGTCCTTGTGACCTGTCAAAATGTGTTGCACTAAGCTGTGTGTTCGATATCGCGTTTCACACTTGCTCTAAAAGCTGCCATTCACAATAAGTCTGTCATAACATGCCAATACTCCGAAAAAAAAAATCGTCGGCTTTGTTTTTTGTTTGTAAATTGACCGGCATCCGTGCAAACTTTGTTCTATGGCTGTATTATGTGCTATGTTTGTGACTCTTTTTGATTGAATTATACCATGCAGAGATCCAATAAACAGTCCCCTACGTGAAAAGATGCTTTCTTGTCTGAATGTGAGCGCCTGGAAATGGTGTCCTGTCACCTGTGACGGGCGCTTCAAATTAAAGCAAAAGCAACGCGAGAACGCGAGGAACAGGGAAACCAAAACACCATGGGGGCCGCCATCTTTGAAAGCAAAACAACAAAACAGAAGCATAAAAAGTGGTTTAGTTCGCGATATGTGGTGAGGGGCGCTGCATGCAAAAATACTCTCAACACCATGTCTCCCGATTACCACAGGCTTATTCTACAGTGGGCAAACTGTATATGATAAACTGTGGCTGGAACAGCCTCCTGGCTCACTCGCAGCGCGCGTGCGCCGCGGCTTCTGTGGCTTCTCTTCGCAGTTTTTCGCACGATTCACGGTAGCACATCTTTCATCGAGTGACGAGATCATGCTGGAGCGCTAACTACGTATTTTTGTATTGACACGCGTGATCCGGACAGTTTAGGTTTTCGGTGCTTGTTTGATGGCCAGTTCTTCACTCGAAAGCAACCAAGAACTGCGCTGTTGGGACGCAAGTTCGACCCGTCGAGAGCGGGTGATGCTCCAGTGGAGTCTGCAGTGGCGCGGGATCTTAAACTGTGACGGCAAACAAAGAGGCTTCCGTAACGCCAAAGTCTGGTTCCGGAGTTGGAAGTCAGGCTTGCAACGTACGCCGCAAAAGTGTGCAATCGGTCCCTACCCGTGATGTGCAACGCGATCGCCGAGCAAGCGCGGAACATGCGGTTGATCCTGTCATTTGCGAAGTGCGAGATTTCGTTGGACGACGCCGACGACGTGCTTCGAAACGTGGCAGTGATGACGACGAGACTGACATCACCAGTGCGGACGAGTCGTAGTCTAGTCGCGGACGGAGTGAGAACGACAGCGAGCAGCTTCAGTTGTCCCGCCTCCAGCGTGAACTTCCTAGGTTCGATGATGCCTGAGCGTCTCGTGCACCTCACGCGTGCATGCGCGTAGCCAAAGCACGCCACTCGGCTTTCGAAAGAGATACTTTGCCGTTCTCACAAGTTCGCAATAAAATGCGCATATAACAGATTTTTTTTTTTTTTTTTTGCTGATGTGCAATGTTGGGGGGTCGACTTACAATCGAGTCGACTTACAATCGTGTAAATACGGTACTACACGCGGGACGAACTCCCCGTGGAATGGAGCGATCGCACATGCAGGTAACGCGGACAAAAATGCGGGAATCCGCCCGCAAGCTCACGTGTCTGACGTGCCGGCACAGCAAATTGCGCGGGCTGGGATGCGTATTCCCCGTCGGACATTGCGTGACGTCCGACGGAAATGGGGGGTGGGCGATGTTTCGGAATTTTTATGTTACAGATATTTAGCCAGAAAACGGGATGGGCGACCTCTCGGGGGCGGACGTTCTCCTTCAAAACTTTAAGGTAAGTGAGTGCAGTTTGCAAAAACGATGTCAAACATCGGCCATAGCCAGTGATAACGCGTTGAACAATTTTAACCGCAGCATTTGTGGCCCAGACAAATACTCGGCACAATGAAATAGGGATCTCGTGCTGATGAGGGGGAGAACATGGATTGGCACAATGAGATGCACCGCTATGCTGAAAGATAGCGGAAGGCATTGATCTATCCACCCATCGAGCTCATGGCACGTTCTGACATCGGCGGTTTCCCGGGAGAAAGAACGACGAAGACTCTGACAAAAGAGCGGAGGAATAAAGTCGACGACAAGTTAGGTTTGTTCGCTTTGCTGCGAAACGTTGACACTGTTGGAGCGCTTGTCAACGTTCTTCTGTACACAATGAACGTTGCCTTGATTTCCTCGAAAAATGAAGTAAAGGAAGAACGGGTGCCAACCTTACAAGCAATATCTGGCTGCTTGTTAGTGTTCATTAAAGCTTTGCCAGCATGCCGGACCCAATGGGACCACCAATGTCTGCCGTCACGCCCCGCCGTTCAGAATGTGGTCGAAGCGCATAGAAAGGAGGCAGACCCTTTCCTCTAGATTCTTACCCTGTATCCCTGTTTTCCGGACTATAGACAAGTTTAAGTGTTGAAATTTTACTCAGAGCAGACTATCTACAGGTGCAAACTATATAAGCATTTTTTATCTTCTAAATCGTTCGTTATGACGAGACGTGACGAATTTTGTGAATCACAGAGTATGTTAACAATGATTTATGTACCTATGATACGAGCCTCTTTGCAAGTCAATAAAGCGGGCATTTGTCGAGGCATGCTATGCACGAGAATTTTTTGCGTGCAGACTATCTAAGGAAAAACTTTCTCTTCAACCGAAATTTGCCCCTGCAAGCTGAACACCGGATGCGGATTACAGTCCGGAAAATACGGAACACGGACTCGGATTTTTTTCGTGTTGGATACAACTTCCCACAAAAAGGAGCTTGCTGATGATGTGTGATAGTCAGCTCTTTCAGCGCTGAATGGGCACCCTTCGTACTTTACTGCGAAGCAGTCTTCCACCGAACGGGGGGAAACCGCCAGAAAGTGTCTGCGTGTTCCACCCACCGCTTGTACATGGTCCCTATGAGGTACGAAGACACCGGCAGGTGGAGCTTGAAGTCCAGTTTCTCGTGCGTAGAACCCGTGTCCGTCTGCAAGCGAGGAAACACACAGGGTCACCGGAAGCTGGTTCACACATTCCACTACTATGACTTGCGACTCTATATTCTGCTCAAATCACACGTTCACTCCGCATGATTTGTTTCAAAACCCCTTCCCCATGTAGTCCGCTTAAAAAAAATGCCTGCCGAGGTACAATATGCTTCAGAAAGGCCCATGAGGCAATCGGAATGTAATCAGTATAGTAGATCCTCGTTGCTACATTCCCAGGTAATAAGAATTTTTGTTTTATGCATTCACGATCAGGGCCACGGGAAACGCCCCGTAGAGTTCCACTGTCCTCTTACCGGTTTATAAGTTCCTGGATTAATACGATTTCCCGGGAAGTACTTTAAATGATTTCTTCTCCAAGGTTTATTTCATCATACTTTAAACAGTTTGCAAACTTTCGATCAAGTGATACGTTTTTGGCGGTCAGCTGACAGGACTTCCATCTTGCAAATGCGGAGCGCTCGGCGAGTGCTCGATTTGTAGTCGCTAGCCACATTTCAGTTTTGATATTTCACGCTACCGTTTCGGTAGCAGTCACGACAGCTACCCCGCCGATTTCCTCGGCAGCACGCACGAGAGAAACTTGTGACAATAGTATCGGATAAATGTGTCACTGCCGCGCCGCAAGTCTACAAACGAGCTGTTCAACAACTGAAGCGGTACGAATGCCCAAGTTCCCGCCGACGGTTGCGATCGATGCGAGTGAAGTTCTCGCGCTATGTACGTGGGCATGCTTCATTATCGTTTGGCAGTAAAGCTATGGAGATCAAGTGCCTTGGCAGTAAATCAGAACTGTACATTTCTGCCTCGATGAAGGAGGCTTTTGCGTTGATCCCGGGGCCAATGAAGCGCCAGCGAGCCACTGTTCGATAAAGTGAACTGGAGTTAATCCGGCGGGTCGTGTCAAGTGACACTACAAATAGTAGAGCAACATTAGACCCGCGTTACGAGACAAATTTTATGGCATCAGTGCAGTAGTGGGTTAGTGCCAGAAGCGGTATGTTTGCGTATTGCTTTTTAGAGGTGCAACTGCAAAGAAAAGAAAGTGTATTTTTAACACAGCCTAATTAGGACTAAGCATGTCACAAAACAATTTTTCCGCTCATAAAACAAATTTTGGTTACAGCAATATTTATTGCGCAAGGACGATGATTTTAGTTTAGCGGCTATTTCAACCCGTATATTGAATCGCGCGCCACAAAGTTGCTGTTATACGTCACAGAGTTCACTCCGCGGGCGCTCGAAAGAGCGTGGAGTTTCAAATGCGGAGGGGTTGGGACTCCGACTGAAATTACGTCCTGTGAGTATAAATATTGCTAGTTAAAAAAGTTGTTTTCGTGCGAAGATTTAGTTTCGTGACATGCTTGTCCGGCAATTAGGCTGTTTAAAAAAACACTTTTTTTCTTTGCAGTTACCCTTTAAGTGGTTGCAAGATAGGCACGCGATTGACAGTTACTCTCAGTAACTCAGGCAAGCGCCTTGAGCATGTTGCTTTAAGGCAATCAAAAATAAACAAATTGATATACTTTTCTTTTCCCGCGGTTTTTGGGTTTTTGTTTTTGGTGACACGTTTCCCAAGTAGTGACTGGTCGCATTCTGCTGGCTCCTGCTGCCGCGTTTCGTTGTCACGACGAAACGGAAGAATCACAATCGGATGCAGCGACGCAATGAGCGTCAGTGGCCCGCTGACACCGCCGATGCTGCTTCCGATGTTCGCCGTGTGAAGAAACTTGCATGGACCGCTTCCATGCGTCGAACGTACGCACCGTCTTAACTTCGCTGCCCGCATCGCGTGCGGCCACCAAACACGTGGGCAAAGTATGCGAAATTAGCGAAACAAAGTTCTGCGAACGATCGTAAAGATGGCTAAAAGCGAAGCAGAGTTGACAAAGTACGGGAGCAAGCAAGCAGCCACAGCAGACGGCGTGAGCTGTGAGACCATCCGCAGGCGCGGTAGCTGGTAACAGAGGGAGAACAAGCGTCGTGGTCAATGGCAGTTGCGCACTCCCTCGAGCATGCGCTTTTGTCAATCACGACTTTGCAATCGCGATGCGGGAAAACATCAATCATGCTGAAACTGCGTGGCGGACACCAATATAAAAGGCGACGAAAAGGAAGAAAAAAGAAACATTGCTTCAAAGCAAGACCAAGATGGTGGCCATCCGCCAAGTTGAACGCAAGCGGCAATTGTTTATTATACTGCTCACATTTGCGGCTTAAGTGCGATTTGGAAGCCGCCGAGACATTGTAAATATTTTCTCGGTGAATTATGAGCTGATAATTACAAGGGAGGCAGTTTAAGGAATATACAACCCAGAATTGTAGCTTTCTGATTTTGCGGTTTTCATGGACTGTAGCAACATTCGGATCATACGATTCCCTGGATAACAAGTTTCTTTCCTCCCAATTTGTTTCTAAACGTATCAATGAGGTTATACTGTACTGCATCACCCTGTGTATAACTTAATGATTTTTTTCTAAAATTTCCGTCTGTACATCTTACAGTGCAATCCACTTATAATACCATATATAACAATGTACTGCTTTAACGATCAGATTCTAGTCTAGGTACGACGATAATCGGTTATAAGGATTGAATTTTCGGGTTTTCTTGTCGTTATAAGTGGATTGCTTGTATACAGTCGAACCCGGATATATCAAATTAGGGGATTGTAAAATAGTTTGATATATCGATAATTTGATATAAAAAAGTATGTTAACTTTAAGGGACCATGAAATGACCTTTTTACTGTTGCCAGATAACTTTTACATTAAACCTTCAATGTTCACTGAATGCCGAACAGGCATCTGTTTTCGTTTCGGTTTATAAACTTCTATACAAAAAATTAATTAAATATAGACTTTTTCTTTCTCTGCAACTGACTGCAAAACAAGCTGCGGCGTAATTTTGACGGTCGTGACGTACTCTGGCACAGGAACCGGAAGTTCTCTCGGCAGTAGGAGAATGGGAGCGTCAGCGGTGGCGAGGTGCGGGTGTGCCGGTAGGTTTTACTGCGCTGATGTTACAGACGTATTTTCTAAATCGGCGCATCTCATTGCCGCGATAGCCATGGATACGTCGCAGCTGAGCGAAATTCAACTAGATATGTTGCGGGTGTGGGTGAGGCGGGCCCGTTGCGACGCTGGTCGGAACGGGGAAGTCTGTGTGTGCTTGGATGCTCCGTGCGATGCTCCTTGGCACCACACTCATCCACGAGCACACACACTTGGGGGCCTGCAGAGCCGCTCCGAGCTCTTCCCGCGTTCCGCCTTCCGCCGCACCCGCTGTCGCTCCCAACCTCGCGTCGCGCCCACCCACCGGCCCAGTCTCGCATACACCGACTCTCACCCCGGGACCCCGAAACCAAGCCGAGATCCTCACTTTCCCATTTCCTTTCCTTGTCAAAACAACAAAAAAAAGGAAGAAACCAGCCCGAGTTGAGGACAAAACATTCCGCTCGCACCCCCCTCGAGAGGGGACCTCTCCCCGCGGTTCCTAATTAGCAGGGGCCGCGAAAAAGCACAAGCCGATGGCCCCAGCTCTCTTGAAGTCACGTGGCTACACCCAACTGTGCGGGTCTTCCCTTTTTTTTTTCTCTTTGCATGTCAGCAGACGAAATCGTCATTGCTTGTCAGCAGCGATTCCTTTTGCAGTTATGTTTGTTCCGCTTGCTGTTCTGTACTTCAAGATGAGTTGTTTTGTACATTTAAGTGTTGGCAATTACAGTGAGTGCCCGCGGTGAATTCCCGTGAACAGCTCCGGAAAGAATACTCCCAAGATTTTGGTAGAAGAGTTGCCTCACATGCCCTGTATCCGAGTGGCATTGTGCGGCAGAGTACACAAGTTTCCGAAAGATCAACGGGTTAGATCAATGGCTGGCTGCATTCCTGTAGAACAGTTACGCGAAGCTCGGAAAGTGGATGCTACCCGATTCATGTGCTCCTTGCATTTTGTGGAAAGTGACTACATTGAGTTCGCAGGTGTCGAGAATGAAATCCCATACCATTTAGTTCAGCGACGTATCGTCAACAACAATTGTTTTTTTAAGTAATAATTGTAAAAGAAGAAATGTAAACATTGCGAAAATGTCGTGACAAAAAATAAATAAATAAAAGGTACACCCACACCAGGAATCGAACCCGTGCCCTCTGCGTGTAAAGCGGACGTCTTTCCACTGAGCTATCTGAAGGAACTCTATCATGCGTGGTAATGCAGCGGGTAGACTGTACGTCGGAAGTTTGCTGCCGATTTCCCTTCAATACATGCGCTCCCAGGCTTGAAGTCGGGCAGCACCACGCATAGGCCACATTCGGTACCTCGTAAAGAAACCGTACGCGTGCGTATTCAACTCGAAGTACGCACTTCGTGCTTGACGTTTGAGCGAGCGATGTCTTCAGCCACGAAAAGGACGACGGCCCGGCGACGTCTTCGTGCAATCGGCTTGCTGGTCGGGCGTGTCGTACGGGATGAATATCAGTTCTTTGATCGGTCCAAAATTTCTCTTTCGAAGGAAGACAGGGTTCGCCGGTACCATGAACGACAGTTCTGAAGTAGAGGTCCAACGCCCGTCGTCCGCTGCCATCCGCTACACAGTCCCATAGTCCCACAATACGCGAAACGACGCCATGTTGAGAATTATGCAGTGAACGCACAGAATGCTTCCGGTTGTCTGTGCTACCTTTTTTTTCAATCAACGTATTTGCAGCTTTTTGGAAGCCACAAAAAATGGGTTTCATATTTTTTTCTATTTTTAATATAAACTGTGTGCCTTCAATGACCCACGACTTTGATTAAATTTGGTGGTCGCGTCGATAAACCTTAGAAAACGGCCCGTGACCACGGAAAAGTAGAGTGAGCGCGACTCAAACCGGCCAGTTCTCGATCGGCGGTTTTCGGGCAAGGAAAGAAACCGAATTTCGAGCCGCAAATTCTGTTCTGGGTAGTTAGGCTCTCATATGTCACGTACAACTAAAAACCTCGGCGAGCATAAATACCCTGTCAGTGTCCCTTCAAGAAGTTGCACAGGGACAGCGGTGTTCAGGGAAAGAGCTACCGTTTCCAATAGCGGGCACTCCCTGCCCTTCCTATGTGCGCGCATGTGCCCTTCCTCTTGCTTTTGTCATCCACTTTTTTTTTAATTTTTTTTTTTTACAATTTTTTTTTTTGTTATTTATTTTCGTGCGCGTATACTGGCATGGCGGTCTGCCAGCCCCGCAACGCGAGCTATGAGCTCGCCGCCGGCACAATTTGACCGTGGGAGAAGGGACGGGCGGCTGTGCTTTGTTCGCTACCGTATTTATTCGAATCTAGGCCGATAGTTTTTTTAAATACCGATACATCAAACTCTAGGGTCGGCTTAGATTCGAGGATTTTGAAACACGCGCCAATTTCCAAGTAAAATTGAAGAAAGTGGCACGCAGCTAGCGCCACCTAGAAAAGAAAGTATTGTAGCCATTACTAGCCGAGCCAGTAGCCACTTAAGTAGACGGGCGGTGCCGCCATTTTGACCTGCGTTGATAGTGGCCTGCACGTGCGGCGTGGCTTTTTCTTTTTATCAACAGCGCAAAGGCACCAAACAGGCGGTGCCATTATAGTTCCGCTTTTAAAAGAAAAGTTCTTTTAGCCGCGGAGTTGTCGTCGAACGTTGAAGTAGGGGAGAGCCTTCAGCGTGGATGAAAGAAATGTCCGTCGTTGGAGGAGGCAACGGGAGAGGATATTTGCGTGCGCCGCGACGAGGATGGCATTCACCGGACCACGAAAAGGCCGTCACCATGGCCTCTTTGTGGTCCGGTGAAAGGCCGTCACCACAGCCTTTTCATGGTCCGGTAAACATGAAGATTGAACATCTTTGTGTTCAATAAATGTCTTCCTTTGTGAACGCTGTCCTCGCCTTTTCGTTCGGCCTACATTCGAGGTAAGTTTTTTTTTTTTCCTGGCTTCGGACTTTCTGGGGTCGGCTTAGAATCGGGGCCGGCCTAGATTCGAATAAATACGGTATATCATGTGGTCCCCGCCATGGGATTTCGATATAGAAAAACAACGCTCCTATACTACTGCATGTGATGTTCAAGGGGATGTTTGCACCATTCGATATAAACAATAATTCGAAATACCAGGATGTGATATAACTGCGGGCTCGACTGTACGTGTTTCACGTGATGTTGATGAACTTTGACCCCCATGTCTTTGTATGCGTTGAGACAGAACTTTTCAGCTAGCTCCAGTTCTCTTGCGTCGCTATCGACTGCAGTAGCAAGAGTTGTTGGGAACATAAAAGAGCATCGGCTGGTATTCTATTTTAATGCGAATAGCATTCTTTGGCTACCTTCACGCACTTTTCGTCTATGTATCTATCTATCTATCTGGCTATCTAACCTCTTACGCCGTTGAGTCGATAAATAAATAAAAAGACCGAGGCGCCGGCTGGATTCGAACCGTTGACCCTTTGATCAGCAGGCAGACGCGCTAACCACAGAGCTATGAAGGCAGTCATTCAACGCACTTAAACGGTTGTTTATATCTTTACCATAGGACGCGCTTGACAGCGCTGTCACATCGGTGCGCGCGCGTTGAATGCACGAGGGCTATTCCCCGCTCTCGTGAGGCCTGAGCACGGCCGCTAGCTCACCCTCTCCCGCGCTCGGGAGAGGGTGATGTAGCGGCCGTGGCTCAGCCTCACGAGAGCGGAATGAGCCCTCGTGCATGGAACGCGCGCGCACCGGTAGCTGTGACAGCGCTGTAAAGCGCGTCCTATGGTAAAGATATAAACAACCGTTTAGAGTACCGTTGGTTGAGACTAGCTGAGACGCCAGAAAGTCTGGTCGGTACCATTTTGAGTGTTTGTGCGTATGGCGCGTGCTTTGCTCGCCTTCCTAAGTGACACAAACGCACGTGCTGGGCTGCGGAGATCGTGCGCAGGGCTGTGAAAGTGTCAACAAATTTAGAATCGCCTCAAGAGTGGGCTGGCGTATCTAGAGTGTGCCGGCCACCTGACGAACGCGCATAACTCCGCACCGTTTGATGCTATTCGCATTAACGTAGATAATCATTCCCAAAGGATGGGTTCTGCTGATTTTTATACATATTTTATACATAGCGGTCTTTATTCGGGTTTAAGATGAGCCGACGATCCAGAAGTTGACTCGTCGTCGGGACCCTGTAAATGCCGCTGGAGCGGCTCGAAAGGAAACAAATTGGAACAAGCTTGGATTTATGCCGCCCAATGACGTCCCCGATCATGCTTACCGAGCTCAGTCATTGATGGAACCACTCGCCATTCATTAGCTGCGCATAGTTTTTGGTGTTGGTTAATGCCAAAGCATGGCGAGTGCCATGCTTCGGTTTGCCAGCTTGCTTGAAGTCCCAATAACGACGGGTGTGCGTAAAAGTCGAGTACCAGACAACGCTCCTTCGTGCCACCGACCACTCCGGCAGACGCGGTCGATCGCGACGCAAACACGACTTTATCGAGCTGGAAAACGCGGCCTCCGCACACTAAAAGACGCGGGGCGAAAGTTTGTCGACGTGGCGTCCCGCAAGATTTCGAGCCAGGAGTACGTCCCCAAAACCACCCTACAAGGAACCCCAAAAGGGTCGCCCGTCGGACACTCACCACCAGCATGTAGGTGAAGGTTCCCCGCAGCCGCTGCGCCATGCTCACGCTGTCGACGGTGAACGCAAACTGGCTCTCGTTGGCCGTGCAGGGGGAGCTGGAAGGGCACCTTGACGCCCGTCGTGAGAGTCCACCTGCGAGGGGGCTTCTCCTTAGAGCTACTAAATAGAAGCCACGTTTTGGAAGAAGCTCCGGCAAAATTTTCGTAGTCACTCATTTGCCTCAAAACTTGTTCAGCACACTGACACATCTGAACTAGTAACACAAATTACAAAACACAATCTTTGTTTTTTTGGGGTTTTTTTTGCAAAGTTATTGGAAGTATTAAATTTGGCTTGAGAGGCCCTACTGGCAACAGTGAACACGTGACGTCGGATGTTGTCATGTCAGAAAACACAAGGGCAGTGCAGCTTGTTCCCGACGAGTTGCAAGAAGTTTGGTAGTGCGAAGTGAATGCTAGTTTTAAGCTTGAGCCGACACAACGAAAAACATGTGCAAAGTACTGCGTTTCTTAGATTGCCTGCTCGACTTGCAGGTTATACAACAGGCGACGTTGCTCCACCCGAGACCGCGGGAAAATTTGAATGTTGATTTTGGCATAACCTTTGTTTGCCATTTTCTCAATTACAGTCGCCGACCGATTATTCGGACTTCGCAGGGACCGAAAAAACGTCCGAATAATAAAGCAGTCCGAAAAATCAGCAGATTGAAAAACTTGCCTTTATTACTTCCAAGTGGGCTTAAAAAAGCCGTAAATAGTGCCTTCTTTTAGGTTACGCCTCCGTTTGCGTTCGGCAACTTTCTGTTAGCTTGAGAACCGTTGCCTTCTTTTCTAGTGTTATGGTCGAGTACTTTCTGCGCTTCTTAACGACACATCGCGGCGGCAGAACAGATGGGGCCATGACGTCCAAGCCAGCGTTGTCATAACGAGATGAATGGCACAAATCCAGGACCGCAACATGGCGACTGGCGACGCGAAAGTGGGGCGGATGTGGCGGATGCGCGAAGGGATGGAAGGAAACAAAGTAAAATTATAATAATGATGATGATGATGACGTGCAGCTAAATGGAAAAAAATAACTAGCATAGCGTCACCTAGCGGTAGGACTCGGGAGTACTCAAGTAGCGCTGCCAAACCAAGCCAATCCATTTGCAGCCAACATAGAATTCAAAATGGCCGCTTCTCGGTGGTGTTTCCCGCTGATCGCTCGCGACGATTTTGTCCGAATAATTGAACTTTCGGACTTCAAGCTGTCCGAAACATTGGTCGTGAATATACACTATTTCTATGGGGTAAGTCACGGTTCCGCCTTTAGGTCCGAAATATCGAACAAGTCCGAATTATCGGAGTCCAAAAAACGATCGGCGACTGTATTATTTTGAATTTAAAGATAATAAATAGCATGCCTGGGCATTCCAAAATTATGTTTAGTACAGGTGGCTGGGAAGACCGATCCCTTTAACTCGGTGCTTTTAAATCGTTCTTGCCAGCTAACTGAAACGACAGTGAGTGTGCACAGACAAACTCATGATAGTTAAGCTTTTTTTTTCTTTTTAGGGACTGTGAAATGGCTATGACCGGTCTCAAGGTCACAGCATTTGTGAGAGAGGGTTGTGCAGCTTATGCGGAAGAATCTACCAGTTTCAAGGTTTTCTTATAAAAGTTCACTCGATTGTTGCACTAACAAAGGGTGCGTCTGCGAAGGTAGCTGGTGACAGCATCATGTGTATGTAAGGAGTTAGAAAAATCAAACATGTTAGTCGACTTTGCTATCTTTGTCTGGGTCTCTTTCTTCGACTTGAAAGTTTTTCACTTTTCCCTCACCACCGTCTCAGGGTGTCACACGGTATGATTAGCAGTCTGAATCCTCATCTGGAATTGCAGGGAATGCTCTTTCGCCCTCCAGGAACCTTCAAAAGGCCCGCAATAGTGCAAAAACAATATCACCCGAGCTTCCAGACACCACATCTGAAGCTCAACAAGTCACATTTTTCAGTCGTAACTATAGACAATTGCACCCATTCTGCATTGGGCAACAAAATGGCAACACCCACAAGATAATCGGGGAATAGAGGGTCAATACTCTGAGCGTACCTGAGCGTAGCTTATTTAGTTCTCCCGATTCACTATAAGCTGTTTCTGCTCGAGGAAACTAACTTCAAAGGACCAAAGGCAAACCGTTCCTTGCTGTGCCTCTTTTAGTGGTTGTGTTTTGGTTTTGATCTAAGCAATGTAACAGAATACTCCACTCTGAGAGTGCAGAGTGCAACTGATTTTTGTCACGCCTCTCTTTAAGAATTCCAGAAAAGAGCTCACCGGAGGAAAGCTTACCAGAGATAAGCTTACCAGAGAAAAGCTCACCGACTTTCGTGAGGGTCTGGAGAAAATCTCGCCAATTGTTTTGCTGGCTAAACAAAAAGCTTACCGCTAGTAATCATAGTGTTCGGGTCAACGATGGCCTTGGTGTAAATGCGTCTAGTTAGCTATGGCGGGGTATAAGCGAACATTTCTGACTGGGAAGTAGTGATCATCTTTTGCTTCATTGCTCCTCGCCCTGATAGCATGTTTGACCAAGACACAATCTAAAAATAGCATTTTTTTCAACTTTTCCTGAATGCACACCAAAAGTTAGCCCACTCCTCTTTTTTACCCAAATTTCTCACGACTTTAGGTGGGCTATCTCTCGAAATTTTACGATACCTTGATTTTTTTTTTTTTAATCAAGGTGGCAATTGTTGTTTTTGAGTAGTAGTGTAATTGAAGCTGCAGGGGCCTTCTACGCATGCGGTACGCATTTCAAAGCAGGGTGCTTTGCTGCAAAATTTGTTTCACTTTAATGTCGAGCATTTTTGCGTTACTGTTGTTGCATTAAGTTAGTCGTATCACATAGCCCAGAAGAAAGAAATACATAAAGTTTCTTTATTTCTTGATTGGAAGATCTTAGAATTAAATATAGACCCGCCTAAATAAAAGGTGGAATGTGAAGGATTTAGCAATGCAGTGCTGGCTACTACCTAATTCATTACATACCAGTTCGGGAGCTACTCAAGCTGCTATCTAGTATATATTGATTATATTTTTTTCCTAGCTATGCTATCGATTTTTTTAATGTTAGTAATTCTATCTTCATCATGCTACCTATGATGCATATGATAGTACACTTGCAAATAAAATTTATTTCCTAGTGAAGTGCAGAATAATTGTATGCACTTGCAGCATTAACACAGTATGTCAGTCGAGTGAATGCTCGCATCAGATTCGTAGGTGAGCTTTCCTCCACGTTCATCAGAAGGCTGGTAAGCTTTTCTCTGCATCTGACAGTTTTGCGGTGAGCTTATTTCCAGTGAGCTTTTCTCAGTGAACTTTCCGGGGAAATTTTTATAGTCACTAATTTGTTTCAAACTTGGTTAACCACGTTAATAGATACATCGAAACCAAGTAATCCAAATTACAAGTCAAAATAATTTTGTTTTGCCAAGTAATTGAATTTGTGAATTTGGTACGTGAAGCTCAAAGGCACTACAGGCAACACTGAAAAGTATGCTAAAATGAAGCCACTGGCATTTGTTGCCAACTCTGGGGACAGATGGCACCACTTACCCCCGCACCAGCTTGGTGTTGAGGGTGTCCAGGATTCCCAGCTCCATCTCCTTGAGCTGGCAGCTGCTCTGGTTGGTGAAGATGATTGACACCACCACCTGGTTCACCACTCCAGGGAGGGGACGCACCTCGTACACCTGCCGAGGGTGTCGCGGTGTCAGGAAAATGCAACTTCCCCCAAGGACGCCGCAGCTACGCGTTACTTGATGCACGAATGTCACTTGGGAGCACGACTTTATTATTTCTGCAAACCCCCGTCAATATTGTTGCTTTTTTCTATATATTCACTGCATTCAGCAGGAGTTGATACCTTCAGGCCGCCACAATATTTGGTGCCCCAGTAGACACCTGGAAGTGTATTCATTTGTTCTTGAGCAACGCACAGTGATTGGGTAAAGAATTTTCTTGGAGAAGTACATCTAATACGTCTGTAAGAAGCTGCGTGCATTGTAGAAAGTAGTACAAAGAACAAAAGGATGCGAGACAAATGGAAAAAAAAGAGGAAAACCAGAAGCACACGGGGGTTAGCCGAAACGGGCGGTAGCGAGCTTATTAGCAAACAAACATCAGTGAACATGTTTATATTTCCGGGATGGCATTATCGGCCTAGGCAGATGTCAGCGTCCGAGTGTGACGTATTGATTAGAAAGAAAAAAAGAAATACATAGAATGCATTACTTATGTTGTTAGGTAATGGTATGTCCTGAATGGGCATCTCATCTCCAACCGCCAGCACTATATTTGGGCAGAGTCTCAAATTACGTGCCAAACCAACAAAGGGCACCTGACACGCCAGCAGAGGGCTGAGCATTAATTTGGACCACCCGGGGGATCTTTCAACGTTCGAATTCCTTGGCCAGGATTCGAATCCGGCACCTGTAGGATTTGTAACCCGTTGTTTGCCTTGAAGAAACCGAGGCGGCTTGGGTAGGGTCCAGGCACCGAACATGCATAGTTTATTGTCGGCAGCAAGAGAAACAGGGTCGCTTTCCTCGGCTAACACCTGGCATATTCCGGAACCTACACTCAAGAAGAACTCACCAGTTTGACATTCTGGTCGTCGGCAAGCAACTTGTAGTTGGATGCAGGCTGTCAGGAAGAAACACACTTTTTCACTACAACACACTTTTAACACAGACAGGGGTGAGACAGGTAAAACAGGTTTTGGAGCAATTTTTGGAGCAGAAAAATCCGGATTTCGGAGCAGCTAAGTAGCACAAAATTCTCATTTTGGAGCAGCCGTTTACGCATCTTGGAGCAACTTCGAAGCAGAAAAGTCTGCAGTTTGGAGCTGATTAGGGTCAGAAAATGTTACAGCAGCTTATCAGCAACTGAAATTATAATAAATCTGAGTTTAAATCGCATACATCAGATTTTTCTTTTTTTAATCATTATGTTGTTTCCACCCTGGTTCCAATAGGTCATCAGCGCCGATGCGCATACCGAGATAAAATATAAAAGAACAAAGAAAAACGGAAAAGGCCAAACCCCGAGTCTAATACGCAGAAATAGAGGACAAGAAACACAGGCTTACTGCAAAGTTAGGTGGGCACCAGCTAGGAATTACCTTAAGCTTATACGAGACTGGTCCACAATTGTAGTAGAAAACTTTTTGAAGCGGTGAATCGAGAGCATGAACAGGGGAAGCACGGTTTACTACAACCAGACATCGGTCAGACGTTCAGTAGAAAGCACCTGCGAGATAGAAAAAAAACTTCCCACGAAAGTGAGTCCCAAAGGTAAAAAGTGAATTGCAAGAAAAAAACGAGCAGCACGTGCAAGCTACATCAGACTGTGTGACCGATTCATCCGATTGTTCACGCACTGGAAGCACGTGTCCGATAACCGAAAGTACTCACGGCGACGGCGCACGTTTTATCTTGACGTGGAAGATTACGGACACGAATGAACTATTACACAATGGAAGCGCTCGATAGCACTTTTTAGAGAAAGGTTTCCTCTCCAAACGAAAGAAATACTTGCTCATCTTGATAGCCTGTGCCTCGTACCTCCTGCGGCCAGACTGCGAGACCGCGTGACAGCACACCCCGGTGGCGTGCAGTCACAAATGACGGCGGAAAATAGTAGGAAAATCGGGAAAAGACCACGTATCATAGGTAGAGAAGGGTACTACAGCTGGGCAATCTTCGAATCCGGCGGTCGCTTGCGCCACCCTGTACCCGTGCCATGTGCTTTACTACGACGAGATTAAATGTTGCCAACCAAGCTCTCGTTTCCCGCTGCATCAAAGCGTCGCCGCCTGAAACGATTTTTTTGGATTTTTTTGGTTTTGAGTTATTTTGGCGCAGTGTGCGCGCAACTTTCGACCGATTTCGCGTTTTTGGCGCTACTAGGCGCAGAAATTTTGGTTGTATCAAAATGGCGCAATTGGCGCAGATGTCACACCT
>JAZHYW010055251.1:0-10189 GCA_037355805.1 Ixodes ricinus | reverse complement strand
GAAACATCGACCACCCCCCGATTTCCATCGGACGTCACGCAATGTCCGACAGGAATCGCATCAACCGCGCAATTTGCTGTACCGGCACCTCAGACAAGCGAGTTAATAGCGGATTCCCACGCTTCTGTCTGCGATCTGCGTGTGCGATCTCCATTCCACGCGAGTTGGTCCCGCGTGTACTATATATTGCATTGTGAAATACGATTTTGCTGCGTTCGCGATCTGCAATATTTGTTCCCGTAACATGAGTTTGTAGCGGATTCCTGCGCTTTTGTCCGCGATCTGCGCGTGCGATATCGGCTCCTGTGACAGGCAAGTTTGTAGCGGGTTTCCGCGTGTTTATCGCATCGTGAAACGCGAATTTACGGTGTCCGCGATCTGCGGTATCAGTTTCCGCGTCGCATAGTTTGTAGCCCGTTTTTGATAAAGTTTTGCTGTGGCGTCCCAAAAGATAGCCCAGCCCATGTTTTTCACCATTTATCTCTTCATTTTGGGTGGGCGTTCTTTCGGAACTTTACGGTAATAAGCCCATTTACAAAGGCTACCGATGCAGCAAACCCACCTGTGACAAGTTCACAGTTTGTCACACATTATTAGCAAAGCCACTTGTGACATACAAAAGACTCCAGGTCAGGGGTGGCCAAAACGCAGCTCGCGAGTCTCATGCGGCTCTTCGGGGGCCCAAGTGCGGCCCACAGCTTTCTGGCTAACCCCCTCTTCCCCCCCGGACCAGATCAAAATAAAAGACATGCAAAAAAATGGGCAGGTTGTGTTTTGTCAGCTTTGTGCCCTCATATCATTGGACAATGTGCTTGTTTTTTTTGTTTTATGAATGAAGACTCACAATAAAGAAACACATTGTGCAATCACTTTATGAGTGCAGTTAGCCGTAACCACCAACTGAGAAGAAACTTAATTTTAAAGAGTGCCACACCCGTTTTTTATTGCTGCTCTTCACTTAAATTGTTCCATTTCATGGCTCTTGGATTATGTTTGTCTGGCCACCCCTGCTCGATGCTACGCGATGTGCAAAGGTACGAGACCCAAGAAAATTAAGCGTCAAACAAACGAAAGGTATCTGGTATTCTCAGGGAAGGACTGGGAAATACTTCGGACTACTTCGAGCATCTTTCGACATGCTACCTTTGCAAAGAGCCCTCCTCGGAGTGCGAGCACTCCGACCTGGATTTGAAGTGGTCGGCCGGCGATCAAGACAGCGATTAGCCAAGACGCGACAATACACGACGTGACGTTACGGTGCCTGGAGTGCGTCTCCGATTGGTGCGTTTACCGAGTCCTCAAATAAAGACCCTCGACTTCTGCCCAATGGCACCACAGAAGTGTCACGGCGTAGACCGTCGCGATACAAATGGTGGCACGGCGGCGGAGGTGGACGTGGCAGACGTCTGTGCCGCCGCGGCTCCCTCTCGGCTCAACAAAGGAAGCTTCCGCAGCGACGCGTTTGGATGCCACGACGGCGGTGGCACTGGTGTTCGCCCAAACTTCTAGGACCAACCGCCAGGATCACAACATCCGACAGCGCGATGTGCCAGCTCCTACGTTATTCGCTACAACTTCGAGACCTCTCACGACGCACAAGCGATACAGGACACTAAACGTGCCGGTTGAGCATTCCAGGCGCTGCAGTGACGCGAAGTGACGACTCACCATCTGGGAGACGCTGAATGCCCGGACGGCCTGCACCCTGACGGCGACATCCATCATCTGGGAGGCAATGGTCAGGCCGTGCTTGGTGCCCTCGATGCGCGTCAGCTCCACCAGGACGCTGACGTACCTGCAACGCGTGTCGACACACTCTTCAGCACGAATGCCGCAGATACCACTCGTTGTTTAAGCCTTTCCGGTCGCACGGACGACGCTTGTCAGCGTTTGCATCAGTCGAAAAAGTCACTGCCACGACGCCGAAGCTCATCAGCTCGGCGTCGTGGTGCCAGAGCACCCTCCGCTGTGGTGTTGGGAGTGGACAAACTTGTGCTTTTGTGCCTACGCGCTATACTCCATCTCACAAATGTCTGCAGTAAAGACAAAGGCACGGGCACATGAGCCTAGCTCAGCAGAATGCTTGTTTGTACGAGACCCCAGTCGGATTTTCTCCAACTGGGGTGCTTACTACAGCACCGAGCTGGGATGCGGCAACAATAGCAACACTGGCGGTCGCTTGTCTTATTAATGCAGAATTGCACTCTCATGATAGCCAACTCTAATTTAGCCTCAAAAAGTGAAGTGTGCCATGGTAGGAGGGAGTTGGTTGGATGCCAAACATCTGCGTCATGAGCTCTGCCAGCCACACAACACGACTGTAAGATAAAACAAGAACACAAAACAGGCACGAGAGAGGACTCCGATACTCTTCGAGAAGACCTTGCCGGCTGCTGAAAGCTTTAAAAAATGGCACAAAAGGAGGACGTGGCAACATTAAACGCGGCGTCGCATGCCTGGAAGGCTGAGACTAGAGTTAGCATCTGCTGCATTCCTCATAAAACGCAACTCTGCATTGGAAGGTTTGATAGAGAGATAGAAATATGAATATTTAAGCCAGGACCCGTACGACCAATTGCCATGATCGCAACATCCGACAACGTGACACGACGGGTTCTGAGACGTCATTTGTTGCCACTTTGGGCAGTGTGGGACGCTAAACAAGCGGTCGAAGACGCATTCTAGGCACCATCGTATGGCGACCTTGTGGAAGCGAGAAAGGAAGGGAGCCACGCACCACTCGAAGTTGGTGATGTACTGGTAGTTGTTCTGCGAGCAGATGTCGATGACCTTGGAGAGCAGCTCGTCCCTGTAGGCACTGCCCTCTGCCCGGTCCATGTGAACCATCAGCTTCTTCACTATCTCCATCAGGTTCTTCTTGGAGACCTGACCACAAAGCAGAATGGAGGAACGGGAGCGGGTTTAGAACACGGGACACGTCAAAGTGCTGGGATGCTCGAAGAAAGTGTGATGGAACGCCACGGAAAACCGTCACAAGACATGGAACATGAATTTCGGGGGAAAACAAACAAATACTCAACTGAGAAGAAACCAAAATACATGCATGTTCATTCAACCAAATGCGATGAAATGCTGTAGCTTTAGAGGAACATCGTTAGGGAAAACAATTAGGAAAGGAAATTGTATGGTGATGAAATATTTGTAATTTACTGTATGCACATTGAGGACAATGTCAAGGATGGCGTCTAGGACGACCTCAAGGACAACGTCGAGGTGACCTTTAGGACGACGTCTAAAACAGCATCTAGGACGCCGTCTAGGACGACGTCGAGGATGATTTTCTCGGAAACAACGTCAAGAACGACATCTAGGACGACCTCAAGGATGACGTCAAGGACGACATCAAAGAAGACCTCAAGGACGTCAGGTCACGTCAGCTTCAGCTATCGGCGCTTACAAGCTTACGTGACCCACGCTACGCGAAGGGAGCTTGCGGAACTGGTGCTTATGTGACCTTGCACTTCAGCCACAGGCATTATGTGACCTTGTACGCGACCTTGCACTTCAGCCACGGGGACATGGTCATGGTACGTAACCTTGAGGACGAGGACATGGCCTTGAGCATGGTTGAGCCTACAAAGCTACCGCTTTAACAATTGGCCACAACCTTATCTCCAATGTCCCATACTGCATGGAATGCGGTACTTAGGAAGCGATCATTTAAATTAGTTTAGAAGACACGAAACGCACAGGACGTTAGGGTGTCAAGTCCCCACGATATGCGACACAATGTCTTGTTACATCACCGACAGTCGCGTCACTTTAACGCCATGTTATGCGATACTCCCTCACCATGCCGTAGAGCAGGTCCAGTGCCCGGAGGCGTATGGACTCATCCTTGTCGTCTAGGCACTGCAGCACCAGGTCCTTGTGGGCCTGCACGCTCTTCGGGTGAGTCCGCAGGATCTTGGACATGGCCAGCAGACCCAGGTACTTCACTGCACCACACCAGGTAGACCATCACGCACACCGTTCCGGCATTATTAACAACGCCAAGAAACACACAGGAACGAGGTGCACACCTTGCTTCATGTCTCTCGTGTTCTACAGCGGTAGCTGTTACGTGGACTTCTCGGCTACATTCGTGGCGTCGGCGTTGTGCCAGGCAGTAAACTCGGTTTCCGCATGCACCCGCGTGTGAGCTTTGTCTTATACTACGGTGCCTCGAATGCCTCTACGACTGGCGAGTTTGTCGCGTCCTCACTAATGGTCCCTCAATTTCCGCCCGAAGACGTCGTGGAAGAGTCACTATTGTTGCCGGCCGCGATCCTGGCAGTGTTGCAGCGGCGGTGGCAGATGTGGCAGACGCCCATTCTGCTGAAGGTAGCTCTCCACCTTGACAGTTCGCGGATGCTTCGGCAACCGCGAGCTGGGACTCTGCGACGGCAGCGACGCTCGCCTTCCCTCATACTTTTTGACGGGACTTCTGGCGCCAACTGCCAGAGTCGCGATATCCGACGACGTGACACGACGGCTTCTGTGACATCATTTGTTGTCACTTCGGAATGGCTTTTCATGTGTGGGCGAGATATAGAACGCTAAACTCAACAGTCAAAGCCATGTTCCAGAGGCCATACTTCTACGGTTCGCGGAGGACGCTGCTACGTCTTCCTTACCGTGAAACTCAATTAGCGTGCATCGTCGGATGTAAACCACTCCTCACAGTAGCTGTCTCAATTTAACCTTAGGAAGGGACTGGTGTGTGCAGTGTGTTCCCTTTCCACAAGAATAAACCACCGAAAAATCCCAAGCAATGCAGCCACTCTAAATTCGGAGAAAATCACATAAAACTGGGAGATGGCCGCTTTTCGGGCCAACAATATGTTAAGGCTGGACTCCATAAGGTGAATACGCTACGAAAAATCTAAAAATTTTGCCCGGCGGCTTTTGCTCAGCGCATGGCATCAGCACAGTGGCTGCTATGTCACACTCAAAGCAAGCGTGCCGTAGGGCGACGTCAGTCAGTTGTTCATTGCATACTTCGCTCCATGGAGTCCAGCCTTTAGACAGTTTTTAGGTTAAAGCCTGCAAACATTTTCGGGCTGATGTTTATAGTCTGTCGGGCTCGTGCCGGGCCTGGGCCATGTATCTACCGGGCCGTGTCTCTACCGGGCCAGGTCGGGCCGGGCCTAGAAATTCCAGCCCGTGCAGCGTCTCTAACACCAACATCAACGCCCGCGACACCGATTGCTGTATTTCTGTTTTGGGGAGGGAAGGACAAAGCCCGCCGTACCTCAAAACCACATGTTCTAGCGTATCGCTATATCTATGGCATACGGCACACATATGTCTCTTTCTTGACATTTAGCTCTATCTGTCTTTGTCCTTAACAGCCACATTCCCAGCTCAAACAGTAAAGAGCTTCCCAGTGAATTATTTAACACCTGTTCCTTCCTTATATCTTGTTTTTGTGACCTGTGCATTGTTAAAGTTGATTTCTCTTGCATTCTTCCCTTTCCCACATTTTACGAGATAGTGTCTAGGAGCATGTGTCGCAGAAAATCCGGCGTCGGCAGGACCAAAAATTTCATAATGCGACGCACGCGGTCATGTGTGATGTCGCACATGACGCCATGCGTGTGACGTCACAAGTGATTGTGACGTCATGACCCTATCGACCCGCCAAATTTGGCGGGAAAAATTTAGCGAAAAATTTTCCCGCCATATTTAGCGGAAAATCTTCCCATAGGGTCATAACATTACAGCCACGTGGGACGTCACGCCTCACGTGACATAACATCACGCGTGACGCTACCGACTAGACCGTGCAAACACACTTGGGAAAGAGCGCGAGTTTATATGAGAAGACTTTGCGAATGGGACCAGATAATGCTATCGCGTTACACTCTTAAAAGACCCCTGAAAAGAAAAAACTTTTTTTTTAATAGTCTGATTGGAACACGCGTTTTAAAAAAATTAAGTTTATGCGAAAAAAATTTTTTAGAGCAGTATTGACGGCGAGAGATTTATTTGAAATTCTGCGCACAAAGTCTATGACGTCACGCAATGGTCATTCACTCTTTTGACCTCACAAGATGGTAATTCGCTCTTCCACCTCAACGTGAAAGCGAAGCTGATCCACCTCTCCTCCATGCGCCCGAAATGCCAGAGAGAAGACAAGTGGAAAGGAGGTGACTACTGACTAAATCGCGTCCCGCGCTGTCAATATTGCTTTAAAATTTTTTTTTTTTTTTCGTGTTGAAATAATTTTTTTTGAAAAGAAATAAATGTTTTTTTAAACTGTCTGGGCGGGACACAAGTGTCAAAAATTAAATTGAAGCAAAAAAAATTTTTTTAGAGGAATATTGACGGCGTGAAACACAATTTAGTTAATAGTCACCTCCTTTCCACTTGTTTTCTCTCAGCATTTTGGGTGCTTGGAGGAGAGGTGGATCGCTTCGCCATCCCGTTGAGGTGGAGAGAGTGTTTGACCATCTCGTTGAGGTGGAAAGGGTGTATGACCATTCCGTGACGTCATGGACTTTGAGCGCAAAATTTAAAATAAATCTCGCGCTGTCAATTGTTTTTCTTTGTTTGTTGTACATTTAAAATTGTTGACTTGTTACTATTTTACTATCTTCGTTTCATGTATGTGCTCTCCCCCTCTGTAATGCCTTCAGGCCCTGAGGGTACTTTCAACAAATAAATCAATATTGCTGTAAAATATTTTTGGCATAAAATAAATTTTTTGACACGTGTGTCCATACGAGATTGTTAAAAAAAACATTTTTTTTTTCTTTTCAGTGGCCCTTTAAAGGCGAAGCTTAAGAGTCCCCCAAGATTTTTTTTGTTTGTTTCTTTTACTCTCTTCTCCACTGAACTAGTCTGCTCAGCCCAACCACTAGTGCGTAGGTATATAAATGTCAGGTTTCAAGTTCAATCCGTTTATTTTGTGTTTAAATATTTCATGTATAATTGCTTGTATACTTTTCGTGCCTACCACATACCCTCTATTTATTTTAACCTTTGTTCACATTGCAGTTTAATAATTGCCCCTTTGCTCTCAATGGATGACGAGCTCATGGACCAGCGCACTTCTTGTATTATCTATTATAATTCCACTGCATCGAGTTTCATAATAGTTGTGTATTTAGTTTCCCTTTGCTAATATTTCCTTCATATCCTCTCTAGATATTTCCTTCATTCATTGAGCCATATCTTCAGATATATGTATTTTTTACATGGTCTATTACAATGTCTTGTATTTTCAGGGGTTCATGCTTTTTGTCGTTAAGGTTCCGCGATGTCGGATGGCAAACAAAATGTTATCAAATTTAATACCTACCCCTTCACAAGACTCGCTGGTGCAGTTGGTCGGGCCCACAATATTAAGGCCCTGGTTCGATTCTTCTGGAGGAAGTTGAGCGTTTTGTATTGTCTTGCCAATTTATCTGCCTACTACTCTCCCACACATGCACATTTGTTACGCGTTATAAAGCAGTATTTTCTGGGGGGGGTGTCCGCCGAAAGGAATGCTATTACATTTGAAACGACTGTGACTTATATGCCAGAAAATACAATACTCCACCATGCACCATTCATGGGATAAAGGCACCCGTCATCATGGGTGCATCGCCAGATACCTTCGATTCCCCCTCCCACCTCCTCCGGGTTTGCGCCATGCTCCATTCTGCTAAAGGACAGATGCGCCCGCGTTACAATTCTGGTCAGAGTCTTCAATCAGGATCCTCAGCTTTTGGACGCTGGGGCTGCGAAAGCAACTTGAAAATGCGCATGTAGGATTCATTTTAAAATTTTCCTGCATAGAAAAGACATCTGATGAACTTTTCTTCTCTGGATGTTTTATATAGTCTCATTATGGAAGCAATAAATCAATTGTAGTCTTATGCTTTCTTTTATGTATCAGACATTACCACTCCATTATACAAACTAAAAATTCCAGTAAGCAATCATAGCGTTACAGTATTTGAAACAATCACTGCCGTTTGTCAGATAATGGCAAAATTGAAAAAGAGTGTAGGCTATAAACACTGCCGATGCCACAAATTGTATGACACAAGAGCGCAGAGTTTTTAAATCGTGGCTCTTGTGTCGTACAGTTACTAGAGTTTTTAAAATCTTTAAATGATTTCCTTTAGCTTAAACAAAGGACAATGCTGGGAGATATATTGGCACTTAGTTGCAACCTCAGTAAGTATACGCTAATCAAGTTGAAGTTTTAGTAAGTATTGGTAAGTTACTTTTTGAAAAGCGCTGAAACTTCCATTTTGCATCATAAAACTGTGCAAGAGTGAGTGGCAAAACGACACTTTAATACCTGTGTTGAGACTACTTTTCTACACAGAAGAAAGTTGAGTGTCAAACTGTCTTTCATTCCCAGCTTAGAGTAGGTAAGTGTAGCATTCTAGCAACTAAACACTGAGAATTCCAAAGTTTGATTGATTTTCTCAATAATTGTGTTTAATGAAATGGATTAGTCGTGCTAATAAGGATAATATAAATAATGGGAAGAACATACAACAAGGGACGAACAACTGTGTGAAGTCTTGTCCGTCCTTGTGTTTTTGTTCTTCCCATTACTTTATATTTTTTGGAGTTGAGTGTTTTTATT
Organism: Ixodes ricinus; assembly: GCA_037355805.1. Taxonomy (NCBI): domain Eukaryota; kingdom Metazoa; phylum Arthropoda; class Arachnida; order Ixodida; family Ixodidae; genus Ixodes; species Ixodes ricinus. Next base: position 1,596 of record JAZHYW010055251.1, on the reverse strand, counting down.
TGTTTCACGAATGTTCAGATGCAGATCACAGTGGTGGCAATCAGTTAATTGTGCGACGTGTTATCGACAGATTGTTTAGTCGACACTGCAATGTTTCACTGACAGTTTCTTTCATTGCGAGGCTCTGCATTGATTCATCGACACGCCCTGTGCGCGTTTGTCGAAGAGAGTCTTTCTGTGCACTGCTGCCTCGGTCACGGCATCCAGATGGTAGCCTAGCTTGTCAGAGCCTTGGCGGTTCTGACGAGACCTGGTGCAAGCTCGGGCTCAAGATTATACTGTATCAAACTTTCCCGAATGGGAGATAAGCAAAGCGAGGGTGACTGCTCTTATGGCACATTCACACTGGCTGTTGAGCTGCGTTTGCGAACGAAGATGCGGATGCGGTTTGCAGTCGACCCTGTTCAGACACACTGAGACATGGCAGGTGGTTTCTCAGACGATTGCGCGTGATCTCTTGAGACTTGCATTCCCGGCAACCACGTTTTTAAGAATCTAAAAAGTTCAATCCAAGATACAAAGCCAAAATTGAGATATGTGCCACCCAGCACTGCCGGCGAGCGAGCGCGTGCGTAACATAGTGGCCGGCGTGCTTGGCGTGTAGCTGTCGAAGGATCGGGTTGATTCCAGGGAGCAAGAATCTTCTTCATTTATTCTTTCTACATGGCGTTCTCGAAAGTTCGAGAACCTTTTCGATCCGATCCAGTTACGAATGTTCTACTGAACCGGACGTTCTAAGCCCGAATGTTCCAGAGAAACCAAGCGGGTACAAAAGGTGCTTTGCCAAGGCGAACCAAAGGCGAAGTTTTTGCCCCAGCGTGGCGAGCTCTGCTGTATGCGCCGACTTCAGCGCCCGCGACGTTCTGCTGTTATCTTCCATTTCCCTTTTACTTTTACTGTTTGGTTACTGCCAGTTATTTTCTTTGTTTCACCTTGTCATTCAGTGACAATATTTTGGTACTGAAGGCTTTTCTTCAGCCTGTTCGCACTTATAACAGGAGTTCAGGCAGAGAAAAAAGAGACTGTGAGATTAGCAAAACCCACCTGCGATTCACTCAACGTTGCACACAAGCATAGCCCAGCTACTCGCGCCTTGCTGACTCAGAAGAGGATGCCCCCGAAGCCTTTTCTTAGAAATGGATCCTTCCCGCATGAATAGCTAACCTTGTATTTCCAGAATAAGGGCCAGTTTTCCTCCCTCGTTGTTTGCTTTTATCATTCTCGGAGTAGCGAGTGGCACTGGTGGACCGTGGTGCGTGAAATGTGTTCGGTGCTAGCCGGTGTGTGGCTTCGTTGGAGGCGGACTCTCCTTCTTGTCATTCCCACGTCGATCGAGTCTGCTGTTTATTTGACATTAAGCTCAAATAAATACGGTTTGGATTACCTATGCATCAGTCTGGTCATACCCCTTATTTCTTGAATAGGTTCCTTGTATTCCTTTCGGCAGTAAAAACTTTACAGGTCGAACTAGCGCAGGTACTTTGCCAGTTCTGCGGAAGTGTGTTGGCTATGCTATTAGGCTCACGACGTCTCTATCGGCCTTCCTGGTGTTCATGCACGGTGTCGAAAGCTTTCAGTACTTCGACGCGACTGCCT